>JAROYE020000076.1:0-48355 GCA_029619315.2 Dynastes maya | reverse complement strand
GAACTTTTACATCTAGGGGTAATTTTTGGTAAGTAAAATAATTTTCAAATAACTTAACGTTTCTTTTGGGACCACCTTCACAATGTGTCTTAATGTCCCAAAAATCAGAATTTTTTCAAAAAAAAACACTTTAAAATTTTTTCTAAAACAAAAACATTTTTTGCGTCTTCAATGGCAAGCTGTGCTGAAATGTTGCATATTGGAGATCTTCTAACGGCACCGCAGGATTTGAAATTTTTTGTATAGCATTTGCTACCCCGAAGTAATTGTCGTAAATGTTTTTTAAATCCTTTTTAACCGCTATTTGAAATTTCGACGACGAATTTTTATGATAAAAAAAACGCGGCCTGCAACATTTTTCCCAACGAGTTGAATAGGTATGGGGGTTGGTTGGGGGGCACATTGTGAAATTCGCAAATACTTTTGGGTGATTTGACAAATACTGCTTTGGTAGCGTATTAAGCGTCTCCTCAGGAAAATTTTCTGATTACCGCCACAAGATTGAGAGTTAAATTTTTACACGTAATGTGTAAAAATTAGGAGAAGCTTTTAAGAGCCCGGGCCCTACAAAAAGCATTTTTGCGCACCATCACTCACCAACATCAAGGTTGGTTTGTTGAAATTTCCCAAACTTGTCCAATGTTTTTAACATAATTTTTGAAATTCTTCGGCGTACACTGTTGTATTGTTTGGAGACTAATAAAAATTGAAGGTCCCGTTTGATGAGCCAATTTGCGTGCCATTACATTAAGAACAGAATGTTTTTTCCCGATTGTGTTTCGTCGAAAAAAACCCAATTTTGATCTTTAAACTCGTTTTTATTTTTGTTCAAATGTCCGCGCGCAGATGGCACAATTTTTCGTAACGAAGTTATTCCAAAAGAAGAAAAAGGTTCCTTGTCTAGTAAAAAAAAACGGTATTTTACATGCGATAAACGTAAGCATAAATTTAAAAAAAAAATTTTTAATTTTTTCGTGCGCAATTTTTTTTTTGAGAAGCTTTTCACTATTTACGTTCGAGACAATTTTGTCGGGACCAAAACATTAACGGGTTTTTACAGATTACACATTAAATTTTTAGCCCCTTCATATATTAATTTTGGAATTTCTGCAATAAATTTTCGAAGTTTGTCCGCCCGCGGCGTTTTGCTACAAAATCATAATTTTTGGGACAGATAAAAATTGCGAAATGACGGCAGCGAAAAAGCCGTACGTCCGCAGACGAAGTAATATAGTTCCTCTGGGTTTCCGAACTGATTTACGCCGATGCGCGGTACCGTCGGGGCCCAAAGCGTTAATCATCATAAACCCCCCAAAAAATGCAGCAGGGGAAAAAATTTTGAAAACATTGTATTTTATTGCATTTTTGGTGCGTTTCTCTAATTTATTTTACTTTCTTCAACGTTATTTTAGATAATGGTTTTGGTGATTAAAATTTTTATTTTTTGACTTTTTTCAGCGATTTTGAAACAAAAATTATTTGAACTAGATTCACGAAATGGCCATCAAAAACTTTGCCAATTTTAAATCATACTATTTCAAATTTTTAAAATCGAAACCTTAATTTTTTTCCAAAAAATCGACAAGTCTTTTAGTTTTTTCTTTTAACATTTTCCTATAACATCCATCCTTGAAAATTAAATTTTGGGAATATGTGTACAACTTTTTAGTTTAATACACGCAAAATACTAAAAAACTTTGTTTCTTCAAAAAATTTTCATAAAAAATAAGGGGCAAACGTTTTTTTTTCGCCAATTTTTTTTCTATTTAAAATTGAGCATGTAGGTATGAACAAAAATAAATAGCAAAAATGGGGAAAAATGTTGTTTGGATTCAGCATAAAGCGAATAGTTTTATTTAAAAGATTGTATACTAAACCCTTCAGCTGTAAGAAAAAATAGAACTTATAAAAAAATATTCCCCCCAAAATTTTAGTAAATTTCAACAAAATAATGATTATTGGAGTAAATGTTAAAATTATGCACAAAAAATTTAAATTTGAGAGAAGGAGGAGTGCAGGTTGCGAGTAGAACGTGGGCCCCAAATATTTTTTAAAATAGAAACCAATGAGCGAAAGTTTTTATCTTCTTTGTAACCTAAATTTGTGTATGAATTACAAAAAAATAACTGAAAAAAGTTAAAATAGAGTTTAAAAAAGCTTTTAAAGAACGCATAGAAACGGAACGTGCAAGATGTGGACAGAAAAAAGTAGGCAAGTCAGGCAAAATTTTAAAAAGAGGTGCTACGGGGGTTTTCAAAATTATGGCATATCTTTTACTAAAACTAATGGTATGGGGTTCCCTTTTAAAAATTTATGAATTAAGAAAAAAGGAAAAATGGCGCTCAAATTTTTTTTTTTTTTTTGGTGTCGTCTTTACATGAAACAGTTCACAAAACCCCCTTCCCACAACACTTTAATTTCGTACTGGACGCACTTCGATAGCCAAGCTTTTTTATTTGTTTTACAGATTATTTTAATGAATATCTTTAGAAAAAAAAAAAATGCATAGTATTCGCCCAGCACATGAATTTAAAACCAAAAGGTTGTTTGCTAATTTTCATTTTTAATTTACTTCCCCTTATAAAGTGTTTTTTTTGACATTCTTTCCCCAATTTCCCCAAAAGCAAAAAGACATTTGAGGGTTTTTAAAATGTTAAAAAACTTTTCTTTTTTTAATTTCAGAAGAAAAACGGGGGTTCTAAATTTAAAAAAAACAAACAGATGGGAGAAAAAAAATTCGACAACAAGACTTATTTTCAAAATTCTTCGAGAAATATTAAAGCTTCAATTTAATAGAAACTTTTTTAACGAAAACTCAGAAACTTTCTAAAAAACTTTTTTGATTTTTTAACACCAACATGTTATATAGGGAAGAAGATTTGAAGAAAGAAATATTTAGTTGTGAACGAATGCTGTTTCGAGCCAAAATAGAAAAAAGGGGCCCACCGAAGTGTTTCAATTCCCAAAAAAAGCAGTGTTGGCCCAAAAATTTTAACATCACTGCAGTTAGCTGCGGATTAAAAATTCAAACTTTGAAATAGAAATATAATTTTTTTAAATTCAAAAAAAAACTACTATATCTCTAAAACGAAAAAAATTGTTAATTTTTTTATTCTTTTAAATTAGCAACAAATAAGTAGATCCCACACAATAAGAAATTTAAAAAACGTAACCTGGTTATTTATTAATTCTTTACATACTTTTTAACAAATTGGGAAATGTTACAACAAAAATTTAAAACGAGTTTTTACAGATTTGGGAAAAATATCGGGGTGTTCTTTTTAAAAAAACTAAAATAACGTGTATCATCATGGCAACGGTTTGGGTAGTCCCTTTTTTAATTGGTTGATATAAAAAATTTTTCGTTATTGCCGAAACCCCAAGAAATAAGTACAAAAACGATTGGGGGGTGCGTTTTAGTAGACCCAACGGAAAGGTTAAATTTTTTTACCGAATGGTCTTTTTTCCCTAACACTCGCTTTTATCCAGTATCGCAGTCCATTATAAATCCCCTAAGGTGTTTGAGATATGGGGACAAAAAAAAAACGGCACTTCAAAAAAATCTCAATTATCCACAAACTAAAGGGATGGGTATGGGAAATTTGAAGAAATTTGACGTAAATTTGAAGAATGTAAAATATACGGTGTTCTATTAAAAAACCAAAATTTTTTTTGTGTAGCGAAGATTTTTGAATATAATTGATGTTGGGCGAATTGTCAATGATAATTTTTATTTTTTTTCTCTAGTGTTGGGGAAGGAATTTTTTACGTCCCAAAAAACCATATGGTAGAAACCTTTGTAAATATGAAAAGTACGAGTGTGTTGCACAAGCTGCTGAATTGCTTTTTTTAATGTATTAATTTTTAAGAAAAATGGTCGTAAAAACCGATGGGCAATAAAGTTTAATCATTCTAAGAAAGGGTTTAATGTAAGCACAGGAGTTTTTTGCTTTTGCCAAAAGCTACGAAGAAATCTATTTTCTAGGAAATATATTGTTTTATTGTTGATAATAAAAATTCTCTATCTTGTAGCTTTTGGAGACCTCCAAAATATCAATTTTAGGGGAGAGGGAGATATCGGGCCTCAAATATTGGGCTAATACGAAACATTTAAAGGGGGGTAATGTGATACAACTAAGACATTCAAAAGCCCAACAATCGAAATACAACAGAAGTGAACTCCAAAACAAAAAAACCTCCGATACAGCGTAAAAGAAGAAGAGAAATTACCTTCTAGCGGGTAGCGATGACTAGAGGGAGAAGTTTTCCTAAGAGATATTGGGGGGAGAGAACAGTAGATCGGGCATTGAAGCGCAAATTTGGAAGTTTGATCGAAGTGACGCAATTTTAAAACCTAAAAATTAATGACGGTGTATTTTCATTTTCAACATGAAGAAAATGCATTACGTGGCCAAATAATTTTGTAATGAAGCTGATGACAAAAATTTAAAGTTGCACGAATAAAGAGAAATGTGCAAACAGTCAGTTTTTTATTGGAAAGAGTCAAAAAAGCTATTTCATTTATTGACGGAAAATGTGCTGGAAAAGTTCCTGAACCGGGGGTAGTTTTATACGGGGTTTATCTTTTTCAAATGCTGCTACTAGATAGTTTTTTTTTGCATGAATAAAGGGGTTCAGCATCAAGAAGCTATATCGCAGCATTTTCCATAATAGTATGGCCCAGTAATTTTACGATCAGGTGAAAAGTTATATTTTGCATCAATTACCCTAATAATATGCGAAATTTTTTCGTAAAAAGGGGGTTGAATTAAAATTTATGTATGTCTAGGAATAACCAACGCTGCAAATGTAGTACATCTATGTTTCTTTGAATCAGTCAATAAAGTACTGTTAAGTAGTAGTAGGGGTAAAATTTAGCAAATAAAAAACAACCCTTTGTTTACGCAATTCAAAAACAATTTTTTAAAAATTTTTTGTCAATTTTTTTTTATTGATTTTTTTCCAGTTAAATTAATTTGATAATTTGCGTATTCGAACACGAAGTTAAGTTTAACCCAACCCGGGGGCGGCCCAACCACCCCAAACCCGTTTTTTATCTATTCTTCTTTTTCATTTTCCCCTTAAATTTAAAATCAATTTTTGTCGGGGAGTTTCTAATTTTAGGTTGGCTGCTTCCCGTAGCGTAAAGAAATAAACGAAAGTAAACATTGCGTTCAAATTGACTTGAGGGAAAAAGTTACCATGTATAATAAAAAACAAAGGAGCAAAAGTAAAACATAAATGTCCTAATAAGAGGGTAAATAAAGCGATTTTTTTAAATTTTTTTTTATTGATAGACGGGAAAAAAGAACATATTTAACTTGGGAAATTGGGGTGCACTTCGAGTCAAAAACTTTCAGGAATGGAATCGAAGTACATTCCCCTAAAAATTCATGATCGGCCCAAAATTTATAATTTTGGCCCAAAAAAAACAAAAAATTAAAATTGAAATAAAAATTTAAAATGTTAAAACTGAA
Source organism: Dynastes maya (assembly GCA_029619315.2). Classification (NCBI taxonomy): domain Eukaryota; kingdom Metazoa; phylum Arthropoda; class Insecta; order Coleoptera; family Scarabaeidae; genus Dynastes; species Dynastes maya. Next base: position 42,878 of record JAROYE020000076.1, on the reverse strand, counting down.
AAAAATAAATAAATTAAATATTGTAATACCTGGATCCCTTGGTTAAATGTTAAAATCAAAAATTTTTGTCAAAAAATATATTTTTCAAAGAAAAATGCCTTTAACACAAAAAAATTTTTAATTTTAGGGGTTCATTAGCAAAAAAAAATAAATTTTAACGTTTAAAAATTAACTTCTAAAAAAAGTTACCCCTGATGAAAAAATTTTCCGAGTTAAATTTTATGTTAATTTTTGTGAATTGGAAAAAGAAAATAGGTCTTTCAATATTTAAAATATCGAGGAAGAAAACATTTTGAACAAAAAATCTTTTTGTTCCCGAAAAAAGGGGGGTTATGGTGCAGCCCTTCCGACAAAGGGAGTTTTTTTTTCGATTAAAAACCGGGGGTTTCCAAAATTTAATCTGGAAAAAAGAAGGAAAATCGCGATTTTTCAATTTAGAGGAACCAAAATATTCCCTTTTTGAAGTTGCCCCTTTAGCTAAACGAAAAATGAACTTTACGTTTTTAAATAAGGTAGTGATTATTTTCTTAAAAAAATACGAACTAAAATTTTCAAATTTCAAAAAAAAAGGGTTTTTTGGATTTCTAAATTGTAGAAAATTATTTTTGAAAAGGGTAGAATTTTTACAAAATTTAAAATTTTGTAGTGTCATCTTCCAAAAAATATTTCCGGAATAAAACAAGTAGGAAGCAAAACTTTATTATTTTAAAATAAACTTTGGGAATTTTTTTTTTTGGGTTTCTTCATTAAAATAAATCAGTAAATGGGTTTCTGTGTCTACTTCTACAATTTTCGATTATTTGGGAGTTTGTTTTAAAAGTCACGTCTATGGGGTTATATTTTTTTATTCTTGTAGATGCTCTTTTAAAAAACCCTAACGAGCCAATTACTAGAGCCCAGTAAACAGAACCGTTAAAAATTACCTCCAGAAACCCCAAAAACAATAGTAGAAAATAAAAAAAAAAAATAACAGAATAATAATAATTTAATTGTGAAAAGTTTTTGAAACACTCCCTTTTTTAAAAGCCCTCTCGGAAATCTAGAACCCCCCCCTTTTTCATAAACACATTATGGAAAGAGTGGCAAAAAGTTGCCCCACCATTAGATGGTTTCCAGTTGTCTCGGTGGCGTGTTCCCTGGTGAGAAAAGTTTTTTTTTTTAAAAAGGCGTTCAAAATCTCCCGGGTTTAATGAAGTTAAAAACTCTTTGTCTAGCGTGGATTTCTTACACCACACAAAATTTGTTTTTGGTTTGCTAAAATCGGGAATTTTCTGTATCACGTTTTGAATTTTCTAAAAACCGTTATATTTTGCGTATGTATAGTCAGTAGCCGTATCACCCCGCCCCATAATTTGCAGACACTCCCAAAAAAGATAACGATCTATTTGAAAACGACTAAGTCGCTAACCCCATAGAGTAGTACGAATTTTTTTTTAAAAGTTCCGGAAATATTTTGAAATTTTCGGCTTCTTCTTAATGCTCAGTTCGGCAAGATTGAAATTTTTGGCAACACACTTTCTTTTGAAATTTTTCAGCATAAAAAAAGTCCCTGAAACCATTTCCCAACGGCAAAAAGCTCGGTCTGACGAATACCAGGCACTCTGTTTTAAAATGACCGTAGGCGTTTGGGAGTTTTTAATATCCCTTTTTTTGTGCTTCTATTAAGCCTCCCCGGGAGGCACGTCGAAGGTTTCTCCCCCACAAAGATGAAAAGCATGAAATTTCCGTAAACAGTAAACACTGAAATCATGTTCAAGAAGAGAAGGGCCTCCGAACGCATTATCGCTCGCTTATCGTCATAAACATCAACACTTTATTTTGCTTTTGAAATTTTTCCAAACGTATAAGTACAACCTTCAAATTGTTGCAGCAACACTTGTAGTCTTCGCTAGCTAGAATATACAATATAGGTTTACTAGGGCTAGGTACCCCTACCATATTTTTAAAAATTATTTTTTTTTACAGTCCGTTGTTCGTCAAAAAAAAAGAAAAGTTTTTTTTATATGGGTTTCATTTTTTTTCGTAAAACGGTATAAAGCAAAGTTATTGCCGTTTTCCCTTTGGAAACCGCAATCGGGATGATTACCCAAAAAGCCCAAAAACGGTTGTTATCCACTAACCCTACTGGAAATTACATTTTTAAACATAAGAATTACATAAAAAAAAAAACTTTCGGAGACAGCCAATTTTGTTTTCATGTTTTGGGGAATTTAGTGTCTTGTACAGTTCCACTTTTTTTTGACATAAAATGTTTTTTTCATATTTTACAAATATTTACTCCATTGTAAGCAAAGGGGAAAAGTCGAAATAAAGGTTTTTTACTATGTCTTAAAAGGGTCGTTTTTTTACCCTTTCGACATTTTCACTAAAAACTACAATCGATAATACGTCTGTTCAATAAAATAAAAAACGCACACACTAAAATAATAATACAATTAATAACTAGGTCATATCAATAAAATCAACCCCCCTATCCGATCCAACGCTAAAGAACTGAGTGATGATGATGTCGTGTCGTATATAATCGCCCAAAACCCTCCCCCCCCCTAAACACAGTTACACGGCGCGCGTTTGCTCTCAGTTCCCGGGCTTATGATAAGTAAGTAGATAGCTATTAATTATTGCAATAAAAATTGCAAAAAAAAAATTTTTAAAAGTTTGTCACATTATTTTAATCAGTAAAATTTAAAAATGAAATGAATTTTTCCAATAGCATTTCTTTTTTAATTTGACAAATTTTTCTCATTTGGGGGGGGGGGGGGACATCGCCCGCAGGAGCGCAATTATACACCCATAGTAAAATACAAAAATTTCTTTTTTTTTCCTAAAAAAATAAATTTAAAACTTTTACTTTACCTTTTTTCCCTTAGGTTCGAAATTTGAATCAATAGTGTAAGATGCAAGTCACTATGTTTTGTTTCTGTTTCTTTGGACAAAAGTGCCAAAAAAAATAAGAAGAATAACAAGACAATGCAGGGAAGAAAGTAGTGAAAATAAAAATTTAAAAGGTAAAATTTAAAGATTTGTTAAATAAAAAAATGCCGGGGGGGGGCGATGCGGCAACATTACTGGAATACTCGCCAGAGAGTCAAAAAGGGTACAATAAGCAAGGGGGGGACGATGATGACATAGAAAATCAGGGAAAAAAAGAGTGAGATAATGAATAATATTTAAAGAAATAATAAAGGAAGACGAGGGGTTTAAAAAATAAATAAGAACAAGACAAAAATAAGGGGTATAGGAAAACAGCTGAGCAATAGAAAAATTAGAGTGGGAAAATTTACTTTTGGGAAGTAGAAAATTTAAAATTGGGAGTCACGTTACAAATGATGGAATAGGTACAAAGCTTAACATAAATAAACATTACAAGAAAAAAATTTTTTCAAAAAATAAAAAGATAAAAATGTATGAACAACCATAAGCCCAGTAAAAAAATGTAAAAATTGAGAGTCGTGGGAGAAGATATGAGATTAAATACAAACCGTCAGAATGGACAATTTGGAATTAGGTTAAGAACAAATGGGGAGGTAGGAAAAATGTGAAAAGATATAGTTAGAAGAAAAAAAACAGCAAATAGCAAAGTGGTTGGGGCATATGTGGAGGCAGGAAAAAAAGATAAAAATATAATAAAAAATTGGGGACCATCGGAAAAAAGAAGGAGGGGAAGACCTAGGGGCTAGTGGATAAATGAATGGGAAGACTTTAAGAGGATAGGGATCATAAAGGGAAAAAAAAATGCTAAAGATAGAACGGATGGAGAAAGATATGTGAAAAAGTGGGAAAAGGGGGAAACGGGGATGACCTCCCCTTATAAGGGGTTAGAAAACTTCATCTGAAGCGCTTAATCCCCGGAGGGGTTTTTTAAACCCTGTATTTATATATTTGTCACAATTGTTATGTGTTGTGATATGTAAAAGCTTAGATTTCCGAGTTTTTGCCAAAAGTGGCATAAATTCGCATTGTTGGAGTTTTCGAAAAGAGTGCTTTCAATTAAAATTTTTTTCAGAATTATACACTTTCTTTTCGAAATAAAGACCGGCGGTATTACTTTAGATATATGAAATATCGTGAGTATATTATTTTTGTTTTTTCACATTTAAATTTAAAAAACCCCGTTATTTTTCAAGATGACAAATACAAAACCCTTTTTAGAAGTTTTATATTAAATCATTGATTTAGGTTCCTTTTTTATTTAAAAACAAAATAAAAATAGAGCCAATTCCCGAATAAAACATTTCATTCCAGCTGTAGGATAAAAAATCTCTCTTTTCCCTGAATCTCGAAAAAGAAAAATCCCTTTTCTTTTTCACCTTTAAGGGGGGAAAATTTATATTTGAAATGTAGAATTCCCCTGAAACCGCCTACATAAAAAAATTTAAGACATTTCTTTGGGGACGTATATGAAAACCCCAATAAAGGTTTTGAACATGGAGCTAATTTTAAATTTCAGGAGAGGATGAGCTTAAAAGCAGTATCCTTGGATTAAATTTTTTTAAAATTGTTTCTCGTTTTTTTCTATTAAAAATTAAGTTTTTTTTTTATTTTTTCTAGATTTAAAAACAAGTAGATTTTTTAGAGATTTCAAACCTAGACCCTGGCAAAGGGGCTATGGAAAAAAGGGGCTTCGTTCCGAGTTTAGGCAACGCCCCCAATTGGAAGAATGAAAACGATCCAGTACCTTTAACGAGAAAGGGGGTGTCACAATCCCGCCACCCTTGACCCCAAAAAACAAGTCGTCGCAGCAACAGAAAATTTCGACGCAGATGGTAAGTTTTCACTTTTAAGTAGGTTTTGGCCGGTTTTTTGCACCCGTCTGGTTTCGCTAGCTTTTCAGAAGTTTTTTTAAAAGGGGTGTTTTTATTTTCTGCTTTTTATTATCTCATGCAGGATGTACGCATTTCCCCGGCGCTCGGTATCAGTTTCAGGGTGCAGGATCCAAACCCCCGGTTTTAACTCCAGGAAAAGGTTTTTTTGGGCTTTCTTACTATAAATTTTGTGAATGCGAGGATGAACCTTTAAAAAACCCCACGAGCACAACTCTGGCAACCATGTCCCCTATAATTGGTTAAAGTTTTTGAGATTTTCGAAGGCGGTTTTTTATTTTAATGTTGTCATCGTCTCGTTTCGTTGAAAATATTCCATTTGGCCAATGGACCGTATCTACACAATCCCCGGGTTATAGTTTGTTTTTTTTCGTGGTTTGCTATCATAATTTTCAACTCCATGGTTTGCTAGTTTTTAATCGTTTTTTATTGAAATTGTCGTGTTCTTTTATTCCTCCCTTGCAACGGTTGGCAGAAAATATCTTTCGCTGGATAGCAATACTGTTACGTGTCTTTGGGTTTTAGAACAAATGTCGTAGTCATCTATTGGTGTATTTTCATGTGAAATGTTAAAAGATGTATAAATTACTTTCTTATTTTCTCACTTACCCCGGGCGCTCGAAATTAAACCAATAAGTATGTATAAAAAAAAAAAATTTTTTAAATAGTTTTGGGCCCTTTTACAAAAAATAAAAAAAGGGTTTTTATTAAAAAATACAAAACTAAGCTTCTATATATTTAAAAATTCGGGTTTTTCCCAAGTCTGTACATATTTTTTATATGTATTTATACAGCGTCACTAGTGAGTGGAGGGACGATAATTCCCTTCCTGAGCAATTAGGAAAAAAACTTTTAAAAAAAATATTCGGGGAAATGTTGCACCCCAAAAATTTAAACAAGATAAGGGTGTTCAGTTTCCCCTGTGCACCCTAGAAGCTTAGTTTTCAAATAGAATATCCTGAATCTTAAAAGACTTACCGAGGGTGAGAATCAGATTTTATTCTATGAGTTTATAAAAGCTCATTTCATACTTTATATCTAATTTACATAGAAAGACCTTTTTTTAGCTATAGGGAAATGTTCAGGAAAAACATTTAGAAGGTTCTCTATTTTATTTTGTAAAAAAAACGGGTGTTCAAAATTTTAAAAAACAACATGAATAAATTTTGGCAACGCTCGATGATTTTTTTGTAGAACGGCGATATAAAAAAAAACCTGATATCTTGCCAAAAAACTCCCAAAAAAATCAATTGAATAAAAATTTTAATCACCACCCTAAGGTAAAACGTTTAAGAAAAACCCCTAAAAAAAAAAACAACTTTCGCAAAAAAAACTCAAAATATGCAATTTTCTCAAAAAACTGCTCGCGGAAACTGAAAACCCGTAATTTTCTAAAATTAATTGTAGCATTTTTGACCGAATATTTTTGTTTTAAAAAAATTTTCTCTAAAAGCCGGGAAAAAATGAGCGCGCTAGATGACACGTGTATATATCGCAACGTTTATATATACATATGACTTTAGATTTGCAGATTTATGATTTTATTTGGGGCACCATCAAACCCTTTAATCTCGGAGCTTGAACGCTGGTAGGGCGATAGTAGCAGGGACAGTTATCATTGCAATACAATACGTTACTCAAATGCTTCGTTTAAAAAGACATCGTTTGAGAACGCAAGTTGGGGTTACAGACCCTAGGGTCGACTTGAGAAGTAGGTAACCGCATTTTATTTTTTGGCAATATGGATTTTTACTAGAGCTTTAATGGCGGAAAAAGTGTATACATGTACAGAACCCTCTTTTGAACGGCAGTACGCCAATGTACGTGCATTTTTTAAATTTACGTGAAATACATGCGTGAAAGTTCCTAGGTTTTAAGTTTTGTGCCTCAAAATCCATGCAACCGTAAAAATTCGACTACGCGCAAAAACCGTGGTATAAGAAGTTTTTACACAATGTAACATAGGTTCGTGTTTACATTCAAAACTAGCAGCTTAGTTATCACGAGGTAATTTTTTAATATTTAAATATTTCATACCCCAGTTTGCATTATATAAAAAAAATTTCGGGGGTACTCGTTTGCACCCTAGATAAAAAATAAAAACTTTTTTCTTTGAGAGTGCGATCAAACAGAATACAAGTTTTCTTTGCGGAACCCCAGCTAATAAAAAGCTTCCTTATTTTTAGTTTGTCAATATTTTTTTTTATAAATCACAATTTTTTTTTAAACTCAATAAACGTAAAAAAAACAAACCCCTTTTAGTGGGCACAGCAATCAAATTCAGAGTACAAAAAAGTTCTAAACTAGAGCATAAACGCAACAAAACTAAAAAAAAATTTGTTTTTTTGTAACCCCTTTAGAAATTTAAAAAACCTAGGAGAATAAATTTCCAAATGAGGCCGCTTTTATTAACACTAGAAGGACCGGTTACGGCCGTTGTATTGAATTTCCCCTTTGTAGTGCCCTCAAATTGGCTGTTTAGTGTTTAAGAAACCCTCTCCCATCCCTTTTCAAATAAGGCAAAAAAATTTTGAATGTATAAAAAAAGTAAAATGTTAAGGATCCTAACAAAGCTGTGCTGTCCTGTTTGGGAAAGGTATCAGCCCACTTTTGAATCTTTGGGTCTTTTGGGGTCTTTGAGTTCTTTGAATCGTACAGTCCCGGGGTATCCAATACGCGATTTTTCCAATTCACCTACAATTCCCAAATACCTAATTTACGTGTGTGACAAAAATAAAACCCGGGTGGTGCTCAAAGCTTTTATTTATACCACCCCCTTAATTAGAAAATATACCCCTCATGACTCTCTTGCCCATCCTACAAAAAGCTCCATACGAATTTTCCCCCTGTCGAAAGCAAGTGGAAGTCCGTTTGTCAGCTTTTTGAGAACCCCCGTCGTTTTTGCTTTCACCGCTTCCCACTGTCAAAAACTTGTCCCTTAAGCTCCGATTTACCTTAGCAAATAAAAAAAAGTCACAGGGGGCCGGTCGGGCGAGGACGGGGGGGCCAAACGGTGTGCCGGATTTCGCAAAGGGAAACCTTCACAGACAAAGGGGGAAGGGTTTGGCGCATTGTCTTGGAGGCATCCAGGGTTTTCTTTTCCAAAATGGGGTTTGTCTTTCATCGTTTACGAAGGGAGTTAGAAAAGCAGTTTTTCCCGTTTTACAAGAAACTTGAGGTTAAATCATTTCCGATCTGAACACGCATTTTTCTGACGCGACGCTGCGTAAAGACTTAAACGGACGATTGCACAGGAGACTGAGCGACGACAACCGTGCCCATCGAGCTCAGGGGAAATATTCAAACCCGCCGTGGGGCGCTCGCTTTTGCCCATAGTAGCACCAGTCCCGGTTTTTTAATTGCCCAACCGTATAAAGTCGGTAACCCCTACTTGTTGAAAAAGGCGTTCAATCGTTTACAGTCTTGTATCTAAGTCAGCAATTATTTTTTCCCGGACTTTTTCAGCAACGTATATCATAATCAAATATTTCTTTTTAGAGTTTTTTTCTTCCATCTTCTTAGCAGTTGCTCCTCTGTAGATTCCTTTGGTTTGTCCCATTTTCTCCCATACGTCCTTATTCGGAATTTTTGCTGCCGTTTTTTGAACCTGATTTCTCTATCCTTCGTAAAAGGTTTGTAGTGGTTTACATTTAGTTTTTTTTGAGGTTTTCAAGTAAAACCTTTTTCTTTTTATGTTTTTCAGAAATTTTATATCCCGTAATTTTTGCTGGGATTGGGCCCGTATGCTCGTGATCACCCTTGGTCGTGATCATAATTTGGGGGCAAGAAGAGGCTCAAGCACGACGAAGAAAAAACCCCCCGCATCAAGTATCTGATATATCTTACCAGAAAGGGGGCACCCCCCAATTCTGTAAATACTTTTTTCTCTTTTTTCTTTTCAATTTTTAATATCTTGTGAGTGGTCTATAATACGATCCCAAAAAGGGGTTATTTAGAAAGGAATTCCTGCACTTGGGTTTTACCCGTTTTACCAATCAAATTTTAAAAAAAAACAATATATTTCCTTTTCCCTTTTTTCTGAAAGGGTAGGTTGCTAAAGAACCTGGGTAAAAGGTGTTGTTCAGATAAACGGAGAAAACGTATAAAATTACCCAGCATAGAACATTACAAAATTGTCTATTTGGCGTTTACTGATCGTACTTGCTTTGGAAATTTAAAATTTTCAATAACCCGAATAATTGTAGTGCTGATCGGTTCCCCGCAATTCTGGGGAATAGTTGCTCATAGGAATTATTTTTGGAGAAAAAATTTTTTTTTGAATCGAGATGTAGAGTAAATTCGAAAGGGGGAGCGTGGGGTAAAGGGCGGGCAAAAAGGACCTATTTAAATAATATCAGGTCATTCAAGATGATGGGATATTGGAGTTATATCTCGAAAGTAGTCGAATGTGGAAGGGTAATAGATGCCTTTTTTTTAGAAACAGAAAACCTGTTATTAAGATTTTTATACCCCTCTTAAATGTAAGTTTAAATGATCGTGGGATAGAAGCTATCAACTTTGATCTTTTCTGGAAAATTTTTGCAGAGCAAAATTAAATTTTTAAACATTTCTCTTTTGGCATTTGCTGCGCAAATTTTGAAAATGATGAGAAAAAAACAAAGTTATACGTACTATTAAAACTAGGTTTTAAATAAGTTTCACTCAAGTGTAGTTTTTAAAAAGAAGAAATCTAACACACAAAATAGTAATATTTCTGACAAAATGGATTATTTAAGAACAAAGCAAATTGGACATCGCAGAAACACACACTTCAAAATTTAAAAAAAAAATGTTTTTATTCGCTGAACTTTGTGCTATAGTAATTTAATTTTGTAAAAAAGGAATTTTTTCGTTAAAAAACTTTTGTTTCAACAAGTAGTCTTTGTTCTACTGCCATTTACAAGAAATTAAAAATATATCTATTCTCGCTCCCCGTGGTAATGCAGTGTATTTATTAGTTTTCATAAAACAAAATTAATTACCCTTTTTAAATTTAATTTTTTTAAATTTAAAACGAAAACCAGAAATTTTGACAGGAAATGAAATTGGTTACCTTTGGCTTTGGGGTATACGAGGGGAACACCCAAAAAGTTGGCGGTATTTTTTTATAATAGCTACTTTCATTTTATACAAATTTTTGCTCAAAATTTTCGGACACAAGGGAAACCTCTCCCCCCCGTCCCCCTGACACAAAATTGCCATGGATATTTTTTGGATTATTAGACATACCACTTTTCCATTTCAGCTGGGTTTCAATAAGAATTTGTTTTAGATTTTTGTGTTCTCTTCCATAAATGAAAGTGAAACTTTATTAAAAAACATTCAAACCCAAAATTAATCCTCAATCAGTTTAATGGAAAAAAAAAGGTTTAACCCGTCGAACCCTTTTTGACATTAAAGTTATCCCCGAACAGGGTCTAATATTATTATATTTTAATTTGAGGTATCAAAAAACCCGTCAGGGGTTTGTGAATGAACAGCCCCATTGCTGTACCCCTGTTTATTTCCTAAAATACGTGCTACTACAAATCACGCGTTTTAAAACTAATTTTTTTCGGGAAAGGGAATGAATGGCCCCGCACTCACAAAAATTCTTTAATAGAAAAAACAATTTCGACCGGTTTTGGGAAATACCTATTTCAGGCTAGAAATTTTTAAAGAAAAGTTTAAATCGCTAACAAAAAGAATTTTCCCGTGTACAGCGATGGATCAAATTTAAATATAAATAAGCTTTTTTTTAAAAAATAATTAAAAAAAGTGGAAACTAAAATTTTCAAAACAACTAATTTCTTCCCTTTTTGGCATGTTTAAAATTTTAAAAGAAAAATTTTAAAACACACAATTGTCGTCTAACATGGAAGGATAATGACTAATTTAAAAATTTGACTTCAAATGGCTTATTTTTAGTCATGATCATAGTTTAAAATTTCCAAAGTTTATTTTTTTTGAATTTCAAGAAATACGTCTTTGTTTTCGTACTACTTGGGCTTTTTAAAACGATATTCCTCTCTCAGAAAAAAAAAGTAAAAAAAGACGATATTATTTAATGAATTGAGTGAATCTTCTGATTATTTTGTATATTTTCCAAAATTTGGAAAAGTATTTTTCCCAAAACATTCTTTATATACAAAGATATAAAATCCAAGGGTACCCCAATACTATGAGCCGTTGTTATTTCAACCATAAAAATATAAATTTTCATTTGCTAGGTTCTCCGCGATTATTTTTTCCCTTTTAACGGCCCGCGAGATTTTTGGAAACATTTGTCTGCGAAAATATCAAAAAACAGCACCGTTTTGTTTCCCCAAAAATATTGCCCTTTTGGGTTTCTTTCTTTTTGCGAGGAGGTTTAGGGTTTTGAAAAGTTTTCGCTTATATCAGAGGGGTTTTTAAAAATTATTAGATGACATCAGGATAAAAAAATTTTTGGTTAGAATTTACACCCCTATTCATTAATTTTTAACCCTTTTTTTTCAAAATCGTTAAATGTCAAAATTTAATTTAATATTTTCAGAATTCGAACTATTTGCAATTATTATTTGAATTCGGCATTTGATAATTTTATTTTTTAATAGAGCGGGCCCAAAAGCGCAGCGCCCGGTTCGCAATCAGGGTGCCGGGGGCAAAATAGTATGTTAACATAGGTAATTTAAAAATGTAATATTGGACCCGGGGCCAAAACCACTGCCTATTACTCTGAAGGCAAATATACACCCGAATTTGGGGTTCGTTGATAAATAGGGGGTTTTTACAGGGGCCATACAAAAAAAAAGTTCATTATCGACGGCAGAACTAACAGCGCGCTTATTCATTTTCGGAGAGCGCTTATTCATCAACAAATGACGAGTCTGCAGAGTTACGTTTTCACCACTTCGGGGCTACTAGAAACAAGCGCGGGGTGCTCGCTTTGGATTATGTTAACGTAACTATTAAAAATAAACGGCCATTACCTCCAAAGTTAATAAATTTCTTAGTGAATTTTTGGGGTTTACATACAAGGAGTACAATTTTTTGAAATTTTTTAAAAAGAAACTACTGTGGGAGCAAACGGGGTTGTGAAAGAATATAAAAAGGACACCACAGAAATAAAAGAAAGGTGTGTCACAACAACGTCAATTTTTAATTAGAATTTCTTTTAAGTTTATGGTATGTGGTTACCACTTTGTATACTTGATAAAAAAAACATTTCGAAAATCGGGGTAAACAAACCGGTGGGTATTTCCTCCGGACAGCGTTTCGGAGAGATATCCCCGAAAAGTGGGAATTGAAAAAGAATTAAAGCGAATTAAAAAAAAACAGTGTGGCTATGTCTTGTGAGACGACAGATTTCAAAAAAAATTCTATTTTTAATAAATAGTGCGGATTAGACCATTAAACCAAAATTTTGCAATTCTATTTGCCAGCAGAAGATTTAAAAAAAGGTACTAGTAAAGAATTACGGCCGTAGTTCTCGAAACGTTCAAAAAAAACAAAAATGCAACCCGTCAACTGTTGTTGTTCATGAGAGGTGCAGCAACAATGTATAGGTAGGCCGTTCCCTTAAAAAAAAGGGAAGGACTTTTACATGTACGGTAAACCAGCTTTACTCTTGGGGCCCAAAATTCGGAGTGTTACCCCGGGGTGGATCATTAAAGCAAACACAAAAAAAGTGTTTCTCAAAAGTCCTAAGAGGACTAGGGCATTCCACAGGTTATGCCCTGGTATTCGAGAACCACCACAGCCCATTCTTACGCGTTGGGGAAACGTGGTTAAAAGCCGCTTTTTATTATAATGAACATTTTCAAGAAGTCAAATCCGTTATTTGCAATTCGTCCCTGCCGAAGCTAGAGCTATTAGGATGAGCCAGAAGGATTTCTCGATATTTCTGTTGAAACACATCTAAAGAATATTAGCAACAATTACAAAGGGGTTTAGTAGACGCGATAGAAAATTTGCAAAATTCTGGATTGTCGTTGGTAGAATCAGTGCAAGTCGTGGACGAAGTTAGTACATGTTACACAGTATAAACGATGCAACAAGTGGACGAGTTTTAGCTAAGTTCGATAGTGTTTTAAAAAAGAATCCGGACTACACGAGATTAAGACAAATGTGCGATGGGGCATCCTGCAGATTCCTTGACTAAGTCTAAAGATTATTTTAATTACGCCTGTCTTACTTCGGTAGACGTGGAACGGTCGTTTTCGAAATATAAGAACATTTTTTCGTCTCGGCGAACATTCTTCACGAGGCAAATGTGGAAACTTATTTGATGGTGCAACTTTTTAAACAAGCCTATCCGCATTATTAAGAAGGATAGAATTATATCATTATATCTTATTTACAGTTACATTATTAAGTACAACAGAATAAAAAAAGCGTTCAGTTTCTCAGTTATTTCCTTATTACATCCCATTTACAACGCATACCGTTTTCAATCAAATAAAAAATCATAATGAAAATAAAAACACCTCTAAACACACCTATATATATATATATAGATATATATATATATATATATATATATATATATATATATATATCCGCTCTAATTACTAAACATTATTATTGCGTCAGCTTTTATTTTTTTACTCTTGTGTATTAATTTCGAAATATCACATATCTGCTGTGACTCACATATACGCTATTTACAATAAGCGGCCGTTGCGCCTGATTCCGATTCTGTTGGATGGCGCAATTTGGCCCGCTCTAATTATTAATTTTTTGTTTCTTAAAAAAAAGACTCCATTGATATTACTTTATGGGGAATAATAAAGTTACGAGTTATTTTCAATAATTTACATCTTGAAAATATTTTTTGTAGAAATCACACAAAATTCATATACACCACACAACACATATACAACACACAACTATCTGTTATTTTATAACCGTTATGGATCCAATAACGGTTGCAACTATTATCTCGCTGGGAAAGTAACAGGTATAGCACGGTTGCAACTATTATCTCGCTGGGAAAGTAACAGGTATAGCACGGTTGCTTTCGGACTGTTGTGAACATATCATCGACCGCCGTTGCGCCGTACTCAACTGCGTGGCACTACGACTGTCTGATCGAAGCCGCTGTTAATTGCAGATAATAGTTACAACTCCCCTAGAGAAATAACTTATCAGTACCGCTGGCCACGAGCGGTACCGCGCATCGGCGTAGAATCAGTTCGGACCGAGAGGAACGGTAGTATTACTTCGTCTGCGGAGCAGTACGGACATTTTAGCTGCCGGTCATTTGCGCAATTATTTATCTGTCCTAGAAAAATTATGATTTCGTCAGCAAAACGACCGCGGTCGGACAAACTTCGAAAATTTATTGCGGAAATTCCAGACTTAATATATGAAGGTGCTAAAATTAAATGTGTAATATGTAAAATCCCGTTAATGTGTTGGTCCAGACAACATTGTCTACGACACGTAAATAGTGAAAAGCATGTCTCAAAAAGAAATTGCGCACGAGACAATGAAAAATTTATATTTAATTTATGCGTTACGTTTATCGCATGTAATATACCGTTTAATTTACTAGACAAAGAACCATTTATCTGCTTTTGGAATAACTATTCGGAGTGCAAATTACCAAGTCGAACATCGTTACGAAGAATTGTGCCATCTGCGCGCGAACATATTGAACAAAAAATAAAATCGGAGTTGAAAGATCAAAAATTGTGGTTATGTGTCGACGAAACAACAGATCGGAAGAAACATTCTGTTCTTAATGTAATGGCACGCAAATTGGAACCTCATCAATCGGCACCTTCAATTCTATTAGTCTCCAAACGAATACAACAGTGTACTGCCGAAGTAATTTCAAAGCTAGTGTTAAATACATTGGACAAGTTTGAACTTTCAACAAACCAACTCATTAATTAACTTATGGCGGTTTAAGCCAGTGGTTGAGACTACTGTCGCATCAGAATTAGTAGCAATACGATTTGTTCAGTTCTGTAGAAGCGTTTGCAGTAATTTACTCGACAAAAACAGACAAATGAGGATATCTAATTAGATTTCCTCATCCGTACATGTAACCAACTCTTGATGTCAGTGCTTTCTGTAGGCCGGTCTCTTAAAAAGCATTCTGCTAATTTGTTACACATTACGTGTAAAATTCATACTCTTAATCTTGTGGCGGATAGTATCAGAAAATGTTATCCTGAGGTAGACGCTTTAATAGCGCATACCAAAGCAGTATTTGTCAAATCACCGAAACGTATTCGCGAATTTCACAGACTGTGCCCCCGTATACCAGATCCACCAGAACCTATTCTATCTCGTTGGGGAACATGGTTGCAGGCCGCGTTTTATTATCATAAATATTTTGACAATATTAAGAACGTGGTTTTACAATTCGATACAAAGGAAGCTGCCGCTATCCAGAAAAGCCAGTCGAAATTTCAAGATAGTCAGGTTAAAATGGATTTAAAAATCATTCACGACAATTACTTCGGGCTAGCAAATGCAATAGAAAAATTACAAAATCCTGCGGTGCCGTTAGAAGAATCTCTACAAATAGTGCAACATGTTCACGCACAGCTATGCGCGATTGAAGACGCAAAAAATATTTCTGTTCTAGAAAAAAAGTGTTTTTGAGAAAAATTCTGATTTTGGTACATTAAGACACATTTGTGAAGGTGCGTCAACAGAATCGTTAAGTTATTTGAAAGATTATTTTACTTACGCAAATATTACGTCACTAGATGTAGAACGTTCGTTCTCTGCATATAAACGCATTTTTTCCTCATGCCGTACTAATTTTGCCGAAACAACAGTTGAAACATATCTAATGTTGCAGATATTTAACAGACATTATTCACTTTGTGATTCCACGGAGGACTCTTAAAATGGTAAGTGTTTGAGCATGTGTTATTTAATTTTTATTTAAAAGATGAGCGAAATTATTTGCGGCAGCAAACATCTCTATTAGCAGAATAACTCTAGTGGAACGCGAGGTCTGGTCGACTCTACGCTACTGCGCGGTACCGCTCGTGGCCAGCTTTACTTATCAGATCACGTACCTACATAAATACCCTTTCAAACGGTTATTACGGCGGTAGTCGACATCGAGTCGGATGTTTATTATAGACATATTTTTTACATAATTGTATGTATTGGAATTATCAAATGTAAAATAAAAGACCGATGTTATATAAAAAAATTACTTATAAAAACTAAAAATAAAACTGTTATATTTATTATATAACATTTAAGCACATAGATGTTCTCGCAATTCGTAGATTAACTAAGATTAAATATAAGAAAAATAAACAGTAGGATCAGTCAAAATGGTGGAAATTAAAACTCTTGCTGTAAAGTGATTGGCACCAGTGAACGATAGTACAACGGTGAACAGTTTATCACTGTATCTATTTTTAATATATTAACCAGTTTATACTTTTCTGCAAAAAAGCGCAATAAAATTATATATTACAAAAACACACTATCTGTGAATTTAAATGTAGCGTGCTGCAAGATCAGCAGTTGCACAGTGCTATGTGGAAATCACGATGGCTTTATCGTGTAGAAAACTGTAGACTACGAAATAACGCTAAAACCTGTTATTTTGCAACCGTTATTCCAAAAAAGCGGTTGTGAAAACTGTTATTTTAAAATAAACGATTTTTTTTTCCCATCCCTACACACAACGTCATTTACAGCATACAAAATGATCATCGTGAGGTCCAAACACAAAATCTTGAAGGATTAGCAATGCTAGGACAAACGAGTAAAGAAGGGGCAGATAAGAAAGATTTTTTCTAACGACATTTTTCAACAAAATAAACTACGGAGTAAGGAAAAACGACGATTTATCACAAAAGGATTGAAGCATAACTTAAAGAGGAAAACAGGAGTTAAAAGAAGAACTAAAGTAGGTTATACTAAGGCGTCCTGGATCACTTTCAGGCCATTCGCGTCCATAAACTTCATGCATCCGCGTGTTCGCGGTAATTTCAACCGACATCGCGGATAATTTCGCGGAATTTTTAGGCAAATTTCGTGGAATGATGTTTGATTACCGGCTCACGCTTTAATTAGCGAGTATCTCGCGGAATTTTATTTAATTAACGGCCCAATCTCGCGGATTTTTGTTTAATAACGCCCAATCTCGCGGAAATTTTTTTAATTAAGGCCCAATCTCGCGCACTTTCAAGCCATCCGCGTCCCATAACTTCATGCATCCGCGGTTCGCGGATGATTTCTTTTTTTTTCTTTTTTTTTTTTTTTTTTTTTTTTTTTTTTTTTTTGTTCTTTTTTTATTGCGGAATTTGAATTAATTAACGACCTAAACATCGCGGATTTTTATTAATTAACGTTAATCTCGCGGAATTTTATTTAATTAAGGCCCAATCTCGCGCACTTTCCGGCCATTCGCGTCCCATAACTCATGCATCTCCTCCGGTTCGCGGTTTGACTTTCGCGGAAGTTTATTTAATTAACGCCTACCACGGGGGATTTTTATCTAATTAACGCCCAATCCCTCGCGGGAGTTTTATGTAATTATACGCGTAACCTCCGCGGATTTTTATTAATAAACGTCCTAATCTCGCGGATTTTATTTAAATAACGCACAATTCTCGCGCATTTTCAGAACCATTCGCGTCCCATAACTTATGCATCCGCGGTTCGCGGATGATTTCCGCGGAATTTTATTTAATTAACGCCTAACCTCGCGGATTTTTATTTATTAACGTTTAATCTCGCGAATTTATTTAATTCGCGTAACTAATCTCGCGGAAATTTTATTTAATTAACGCACAATCTCGCTCAACTTTCAAGGCCATTCGCGTCCATAAACTTCATGGCATCCGCGGTTCGCGGATGATTTCGCGGAATTTTATTTAATAACGCCCAATCTCGCGCACTTTCAAGGCCATCGCGTCCAGATAACTTCTGCATCCGCGGTTAATGTACGCGGTAATTTCAAGGTCACGCCTTCTGAATCCGCGGGCAATTTCCTGGAATCGCAAGTTTGATTAGCTGTCTCGCGCCTTTACTCCGCGGGTAATTCGAGGATCGAAGTGTGGTTAGCGGCTCGCGTTTTAATCCGCGGCTATTTCAAGGTCGCGATTTATTCCGAGTAATTTCAACGCTTTATTAGGCAGCCAAATTAAGTTTGCGCTTTTTACATCCGCGGTAAAAGATGGCAGTCGCGAAAGATTGGAGTCCGCGACTACGCTAATCAGTGGTTTGTTCGCGGCTATTCAAGGTCGCGCTTTTTATTCGCGGTAATTTCGCGGAATCGAAGCAAATGACATAAATTGATTGGCAGGTGATTCGAGGGTCGCGGAATCAAAGCAAAGGTATTGGATTGATTAGCGCTTAATTTCACGGTCAATTCCGGGCGGAATCGATGCCAATGACACTTTGCTCGCGGTTTTATATTGTGCTGAATGAGTAATTCCAGGAAATGTTAAAAAACACGTACCAACCTGATTCTCTGTCCATTCGAATAATAGACGTAAATAGAACAACAAGTAGAAAGTACCCTTTAGATGAATTATCGGATATTTTTAACACGGCCTCTACATGAATAATGCACTATTGTGAAATATATACCATAAAACTTATTAGCACGTCGAATAGACTTTACGTGCACCAGGTAGAAAGTACCCTTTACGAATTCTCGGAATATCTTATGGCGTGGAGGACACATTGGCGCACTCCGGCCATTGAAAGTCATTCCAACAATAACCGAGCAGGATGTAAGCTATGGTGCAGACCACTGACAGACATCGACATAAATTTAAATTTATCGACTATCGTTACGGTCTATAGCGTCTTCGTTAGTAGAAGTGGCTTCTTATTTGAAAGAGATTGGCAGAGTACCGCCAATTGTGCGCGAGAGCCAAGTTTGAGGATCGCCACCCTGTATTGAAGAGGAAAGGTTATCCACCCCTATAGCTAGCATTGTACTTGTTGGGAAAGACAGGGGGACAGCGTGCCACCGATACAGGCGCTACCACAACGATCTGTCCAATGTACTCCCATTAGGCATTTTCGCAGCCCCCCCCCCGATACGGAGACAACGCGCGAGCGTCTGGCGGGAATTCAAATGCAAAGCCCTGTTAGGGGGTATTCGGATCTGTATATGAAGATGACGTATTCTACCATGCTCGCGGACGTGATTCGGAACTTCGGACAAGACAGCATCAAGCATTATAGTGTGGCCTTGATGACAAGCACCATTATTACAGACGCACCCCGAGACTTTCGTATGGGACGCTCATGTTGAAGACACAAGCGTGAAATTAGGAACACTTACTCAGGACGTGGACACCTTGATTGTCTTGGTAGCAAAGCATTCGAGGGGGCATGACGCAATTGCTCTTCAAGGTATAATGCAGATATATATTGTTGTTTTTAAAATGTATAATTCATATATTTCCGTTTTACTAGGTACGCCCAAAGTCAAACCGAACCAGTACATGCGTGACTAGCCGAATCCCGCTGTTGCCCTAGCCACATACCTGATTCTGTATTACGGGACATCAATGCCATGTACAGTGGGCGATTGTCGCAGTTCTCTGCCGACTGGAGGCCTCGAATGGGTTGAGGAGCGGAAGGAGAAATTTGAAATTTCACATACGTTCCCGACGACAACCCACGGAAGGATTATCTTCTGGAGGACACGATCAGCATATCCACAGCACATTCACGGATCGACAAAAGGACCTTCCGTATGGGGGATACCAAGAGAGATCGCCGGGCGTCTGCGTTATGAAAAGATGCTGGGCCACACACACACTGTTACATAAAGGCGAAACGGTTGTCCACTCACACGCAACCTCATATGTCAGTACTAGCGGAGGTGATACGGTAGTGACCAAGATCACACATAGAGCCTTAAGATTTTAAAGCAATCGCCATGGTCAACCATATATCGACCTGAACACAACGCTGCGACAGGGTGCGAGAAATGAGTTTTGGAACAGAAATATACTTCAAACTCATGAACAATGCATGTTCTGGGAAGACTAATGTGGAGAACGTGAGGTTGCGGAGGAACATGAAGATCGGGACAAGTGGGACGGACGATACGGCGCCAGATGCGGTTAATCAGTCGTCCAAATGGCTAAAGTGTTCACACAATATTTAATGTACAATTGAAGATGATAGTTGCGTTGATCCCGTGGAAGCCTCATTTCTTTAGGTGTACAGTCAGGAACAACATTAAATCCATGGGTATTGATTACCGGGGAGCCTCGAACACGCTAAACGTATATATTTTTCTCTGTGTTCCAGGCAATAAAAACTAAGCGTTAGATGTCCTTCAAAAATCTGTATTTGTGATGCAAACTTATATCTGTATCGGTCGCCATTAGCACCCGCACTGCGACCTTCACGATTTTGTCACGGTAGTTAGTATGACAATCGTGACATCTATACATCAAACTTCACCGACATTTTCTTTAAAATGATATTATCTTAGACAATTCCCTCGTACCGATAATATTAATCGTGAAGAATGAGGCGATATAGCCTACTGTACATGCTGTTCTTATAACCCTCCTAGACACTCCATTCCAATATATGTCACGGTTGAGGATATTTGACGCGCATAAATTTTCGTTAATTGTACTTTTGACAATTTAGATCAGGAATGAGGCATTTACTAAGGAAAAGATCAATACACTTAAAAGTGTGTCTATCGGCACACGTTCTAAACACCTCATAATATATTCGGAATTTTGACTACTGAAGAAAGAGAATGCAGGCCGAAGTAAAATGATAGGTGCCAATTTTGTACATTTACAAGCCAGGGCTATCGGTTTACACAATTGTGAAGCTGAAAACTTTCGAATGCTGGAAAGCAGTATTAGCTTCAAAAAGAAAGCACGTATTACTAGCAGAAAATATAAAAGACTCTTGAGGTAATGGATCCTAAACAAATTTCTGTTCTTATTTCCCACTTGCACACGTACCGTACGAGCGAGCGATACTTATGATCAACCCAATTTTACCTGTTTAAATATCAGGATACAATGTATTGAAGACGAAGTGCAATGTCCTATGTCCGTAACGACGAGGCGAATGGAATCCCGTACCGACCTGCGCAAGAGCTGGAATTAGCGTCTCACAATTGTGCGACCACTGTCACGATATGGCAGGGTCGACCCTTTGACGGTGTGTACGTGACGTACACAGAGTTGTCGCAGACCAGTGATCACTTACTCGGCTAGTATCGCGATACGACACATGGGATTGTAAATATAATTACCAGGATAGGGCGACGTGACTCCAGTCGTTTGTCATAATAAGTGAGGGTGGGACTCGCATTTTACCATCAAAAACCTCGCTAAAGATTTCGAACGCCACGTCGATTGCTTCATATAGATAAAGAGCTGTACACATCTCCTTTACTAGGAGAATATAGACGATAACTAATAAAATTCAGATTTATTGAATTCCTTAGATTTTGGCATCCCTCTAGAAAAAAACTAACACCATACAATGCCATATTTTCACAATTGAATAAAACACACGTTACGAATCAATTATAAGGGTTTTTATTTGATTTTTGAAGAAGTCCAGTTTTTAATTTAATCATAAAAGGTACATCATGTCGGAGACCTGGGACGGATTTGTATTTTAGTGGTAATTATTGACCGTTCTTTTTAAATCTCATTACCGATAACATTTGCTCTAATACTTTTTCTAATCTAATTAATGAAATGTGAATCCTTCACAGGATTACCACCTATATATTTGATAATCCACAACATCACTAGCATTGTACAACACAAGAAGAATTACGTTTGTTACTATATAAGATTTAAGCTCTCCGATCAAATGTGTAAATCAAATTAATTCCTTCGCTATAATTAGACATACATATTTGTCCACATTTCTTGTTTGACAAATGGGTGATTTGCATGTGATAAACGTAAGATACTTGTATGTAGATCCACTAAAACTCTATTTTAAATGCATATTTTGTATGTTTAGAGGCTAGTAAAATCCTTATCCAGTTCATTTTTATACAAGAAGTAACTGCCTTGCCAACCCACCAAAGACTCAACATTAAAGTTGGAATCGTTTAGTGTAGCCAGCAGTTTAATGACGACGGCTGGCCGTTCAAAGATGATGAAGCGCTGGCATAAAACGAACAGATATCTACAGGCAGGGTTATCACAGGTGGAAGAATAGACTTTAACTGCACTTCACCAGGCTTTGCACGGTGAATTAAAAATCTTTAATATATTTTTAAAAATGGTTTTATTTACAACATGTAGATTGTGCACATAAAATAAGGGGTCAAGTTATCAGACAGCCATGTGCAATACACCCTGCGCATTCGGAAGTGATGCACACGCGTTGCGAATTGCCCAACAAATGTATGAATCAGTTAAGGACCCCTACCAACACCTACCATCACGTTATATCGCTGTCTCGTATGTTATAATAGCCTTACCGCACTGTTGCGGAATAAAAACTGGATTGTATAGCTTCCTTATCACATCAATCGACAATGCAACATTTCTGTGTGGTTAACATTTATGTGTTCGCCATACAGCATTAACAGCAGATCGAGGCTGCAAAATTCTAATTACTAGAATAAAAGCAGTGTTCCTCAAACAAACACGCATATAACAAAAGAAGTTCCTAATAGATAAGTATTGTTTGTTGTAAATACATCTATCAATCTATTAATAAGAGTAAATGCTGTAGTTAACCAAATAAACTAGTCCAAACATTAGTTGGAATCAGCTATGACAACAGGTCAACGGCATTCAGAAACCTATTCAAAACGACAGTTACAAACAAGATACCTATCTGGCAGTATCGGCGTACGACACATGAGATGTGTCATATTAATTACAGGATAGTCACGTGATCCACAGTCGTTATCACCTTAATTTAAGTGGGTGTATGGACGTCATTGTTGATATATCAAAAACCTCGCTAAAGATTTCGCAGCCGCACGACGATTTGCTTATATATAAATCAAAGAGCGACACATCTCCTTTACTAGAAACTATGTAGACATGTATAAACCGAATAAAAATCAGATTTATTGATAACTTTAGGATTTTTGGCAATCCTCTCTAGAATAAACTAAAACCATACCTGACCATATTTTCAAAATTGAATGTAAAATAAGTTACATAATTTATAATGGTTATTTATTTTATTTTTGTATTCACAGGATTACCAACCATTACATAATTGACTAATTTTAATTACTAGCATGTAAACACAAGAAAATTACGTTTCTTAACTTTATTAGTATAGATACCGAATCAAAGTTGCAATACCTATTCATTCGCATAATTATGGACATCATATTGTCATAATTATGTTTAGTCATTACAAAATGGTGATTTGCTGATACGTAAAGAATTTTGCTATGTAAGCCACTTTAACTCTTTAAATGCTTTTGTTAGTGTAGAGGTATAAATCACCTTTATCCGATGACAGTCCTTTTGTACAAGAGAAATGCTTGCCAACCCACCAACGAATTCAATATTCAGTTGTGACTCGTTTAGGTCAGCCAAGCAGCTTTATAACGAAGGCTGGCCAGTTTTCCAAAAAACAAAAGCATTTGAAGCGCTAGCATAACAACGGATTATCAGCCTATATACAGGCAGGTATAACAGGTGGAAGAATCGCAACTACTGCTTCCAACAGCTTGGTGCACTAAACACATCTTACATATAGTTTTGAAATAATGGTTTTATTTTACACCTAGATCGCATAAAAAATAAGGTCACTGTATTCGAACGCCATGTATTCAACATTGCTGCATTCGGACAAGTGTGCACAGCGTTGCGGAATTGCAACATGATATGTATCAGCGGGGACCATATCTACAACCCGTACGAATGTCGTTACACTATCGCTGTATCGATATGTATACTAGCCGTAACCTGCACTGTATGCCGAATTAACACTTTATTGTATAGCCCTCACTATATGCATTCTTCGAAACGCAACATTCTGTGTGGTTAACATCTATGTTCGGCCATAACAGCACTAACAGCAGATCGAGGCTGGGCAAATATTCTATTACTAGAATAAAAGCAGGTCTCCTAAATACACGCTAGAAACAAAGAGAGTGCCTATAGATAAGTATGCCTGTGTGTAAAATACCTTATCAGTTCATCTTCATATAAGAGTAAATGCTGGTTAACCACCTAAATAGTCCCACATAGTTGGAAATCGCTTCATGGACAACAGGTAGCCGTCAGAAACCTATTCAAAAACGACAAGTTACAAAACAGTACCTACTGGCTAGTATCCGCGATACAGACACATGAGTAGTGTAATATTAATTACCAGGATGTAGTCACGTGACTCCAGGTCGTTTTCACATCAATTAAGTGGGTCGCGACTCTCATTTTATCAATCAAAAAAACACTCACGCTAAAGGATGTCGAACAGCCGCGTCGATTTGCTTCATATAAATAAAGAAGCGGACACATCTCATTACTAGAAATATAGACGATAACTAATAAAATTTCAGATTTATGGGATTCCTTTAGATTTTGGCATCCTCTCTAGACAAAACTAAACACCATAACTGAGCATATTCTCAAATTGAATAAAATACGTTAGTATAATTATAATGGTTTCTATTTTATTTTTGTCTTCACAGAGTTACCAACCTCTAAATAATCTTGACTAATTTTTAATAATATGCGATGTCAACACAGAAATACGGTTTTACTATATTAGGTACTATTATTCGATAAAAGGTTGCAAAACCTAATTCATTCGCATAATTAAAGAAATAAATATTTCACATTCTTGCTCTTTACAAACATGGGTGATTAGCATGATAACGTACAAGATTTTGCTATGTAGCCACTGTAACTCTTAAATGCATTTTGTATGTTAGAGGTCACTATAAATCCTACTTATCAGTTCATTTTATACAAGAGTACACTGCCTTGCAACCCACCAACGACTCAAGATACAGTTGGAATTCGTGATAGTCGCCGGCAGCTTGTATGACGACGGCTGCCGTTCAAAGATGTGAAGCCGCTGCACTAACAACGGATACAGCATAGTATCCAGGAGTAAAAATAGGTGGAAGACTCGACTGTTAACGACTTCACCGGCTTGGTGAATAAAATGCTTAATATTTTTGATAATAATGGAAATCTCGTGTATTTAACAATCCTAGATTTTTGCTAAAAATAAGTGTCACACGTGCCGGTATAAAAGGTGGGGGAGAGACAACTTAACAGCTATGCCGACAGGTTTGCATGCTTCACACTCAAACCAAGTTGTTATGAAAAAACTTATAATGGTCTATGTGGGAAACGAGCTGGAGGCAATGAAGATGGTTGTTAATACTTATGAGGAGGGACAGATGGAGAATAAGTTGTTTAATACTTTGAGAGAGGAAAGATGAGAATAGTTGTTAAATTTACGTCGATATGCAGCTACTTGTCTATGGGCAGGTATTATAAGTTACATCTATATTTTAATTCAGGAATAGTCACGGGACCTATGACATCATAAGAAGGCGATATTTGTGAAATTAATTTGTTTTATGTAGATAAGTACAGTCTTATATTACAAATGATGATGAGGCAAGAGAGTATCAGCTAAGATCTCACTGATACCTTTTCAGGCGTGCAGAAAAGTGACAATCGAATAATGTTAAAACGCCATAGCGCTAGTTAGAAAACGGGTCCACAGAGGGTATGTTCACGAGTTCGTAAATCTCGAAAGAGTTCGGACTTGCACATTTCCTTCCGCTCCCTTACGACGATAAGCGTGTTTCGCTTATCGTTCCATCACCGGACATATTACCCTAGCGCCCTTATAAAGTTACCTTCTGTATCATTACAGCTTGATACAGAACCTATCACGCCGATATTGTCATTTCGTGTAAGAATGCAAGTGCCATTGTTAACCAATATATACGATTCCGTTGAAATTATGTCGCGCATATACTGAACGCTGTTCACAAGTAGCATGTTTAAGCTGTTCAAAAGGTGTGTTTAGAAGCTGTTTAAGCTGTTCAAGAGTCTGTTCACAGAGCGTTCAGAAGCTGTTAGTGTTGATCAAGAGGTGTTGCAGACGCGGTTTGAAGCTGTTAAGGCTTAAACGATACGTTACAGTGTGATAGCGTCCGGGTGTGATACGTTCCAGTGTGATAGGTTCCGGGTGTATTCACATGGTATGGACGCTGTTGTTGTGTGGAGGTGGACTTCATGTTTCAAATGTGTTTGGGGGAGTCGCGGATTAGGTGTAGTAGTAGGTAGGGGGTCAATTAGAGTCGACATAGTTAATCAGTAACTTCGGATCTTCCTTATTACTTACGAACCCACGTCTTAAGGGCGCACTACTACTACTACCTATCGACCCACCAAACACATTTGAAAAAAACATGCAGCACACTCCACAAATCAATCAAAGGGCATACCATGTATACAACCGGAACGTGATGCACCACTCCGGGAACGTATCACACCCGGAACGTATACACCTGTAACGTAATCGTGTTCTATAAAACTTAAAACAGCTTCAAAGCATGTCTGAACACCTCCTTGATACAACACTAAACCGTTATCAGAAAGCCCTTTGAACAGCTCTTGAACCGCTTTAAACAGTTCTGTAAACAGCTATATTGTGAACATAGACTCTTAAACTGCTTTATGAAGCAGTTAAATCAGATATAAACGATTTCAAAGGATGTATTATTGGTTAACGAAGGCACTTGTGTTTTGTACACCGAAAATGAATATCTTACGATAGTATCGCTGTAACGGCTTGTAAGGATAGAGGTAACTGATAATGGCGTTAGGGTAAGATGTCGGGTTGATGTGTGGAACGATAAGCGAAGACGGCTTACGTCGAAGGAGTGAAGAGAAATGTGCAAGTCCGAAAACTCTTTCGAGATTTGAAATAGGGGCGACATACCCTTGCTGGACCCGTTAGACTAGCGCTATGCAGTTACATTTGTTCGAGTGTCCTTGTCTGCACGCCTGGAAAAGGGGTGTGGGGGTAGCAGTGGATCTTAGATGATATCGCTGATGTCATTCATATTGTAATATTAAACGTATCTGCTTATGTAAAACAATCTAATTGCAGAATATCGCATTTCTTATATACGTCATAGCGCTCCCGGACCTATTCTATGAATTAAAATATCGATGTAAACTAAATATCTGCCATAGACAAGTAGCATGCATCATAGTATATTAACAGACTAGTCTTCATCTGGTCCCCTCATAGAGTATTAAACAAAGTATTCTCCATCACGTGCCTCCTCATAGTATTAAACAGCTATTCTACAATTGTTGTCCGCTCATAAGCAGTATATTTTTTAATAAACTGGTTGATGAAGCAGGTCCCAGTATCTGACGACAAAGCTGTTAAAGGTTGTCTCCTCCGCATACCCTTTGCCTTATACCCAGCATGCTGACACTTATTTTTCTGCAGAATCTGATAGTTGTAAATAAAACCATTATATAAAAACTATGTAGATTGTATTCACCAAGCCTGGTTGAAGAGGTTTAAAGTCGATTCTTCCACTGTCATACCTGCCATGTATGATCATCTGTATCCGTTGTTATGCCAGCGGCTTCAACATCTTGAACGCCAGCCGTCGTCATAAAGCTGTGGCTGACTAAACGATTCCAACTGATATGAGCGGTGGGTTGGCAAGGTGGGGGGGGGGGGGGGGGCCAAGGGTTTACTAGTAAAAAATGAACTGAAAAGTAGGATTTATTAGACTCTAACATACAAAATGCATTTAAAGAGTTCAAAGTGGATAGCATAGCGCAAAATCTTTACGTTATCAGGCAAACACCCATTAGTGTTAAGAGCACGACAAGGTGGAAATATGTGTATGTAATAATTATGCGATAACGAATTAGGTATTGCCACACATTTGATCGGAAGGAACGAGTAATACCTAATAACGTAAAGCAACGTAATTTTTTTGTGTTGACAATGATGTACTAATTGTAAAATTAGTCAAATATGTAGAGGTTGGTAATCCTGAGGAAAGGCAAAAATAAAATAAAACCATTATGTATACGTAACGTATTTTATTCAATAGAGGAAAATATGGTCAGGTATGGTGTTAGTTTTTATAGAGAGGAGTGCCAAAAATCTAAGGAACAATGAAAAATCTGAAATTTATTAGGTGATATAGTCTATATTATAGCTAAAGGAGATGATGTCGCTTCTTGTATTTATATGAAGCAAATCCGACGCCGGCGTTCGAAATCTTTCGCGAAGGTTTTTGAGATAAAAGGAGGTCATCTACCCACTGAATTATGAAAACCCCCCCGATGGAGTTACGTGACTATCCTAGGCCAACAACGCAATATGTAACAATAACCTTAATGTGTGTTGATATCGCGATACTAGACACAGTAGGATTGTTAGTAACTGTCGTGTCTGATAGGATTCTGAAAACGGTTACCTGTTGTCATGAAAGCACGATTCCAATAATTTGTTGGTTAGCGCCGACATACACCTGATAATCAACAGCAAAAAACAGTAATACATTTATTGGTTACCACAGCATTTACTTTTATATGAAAGAATTGATATCAGGTATTTACCTACAAGCATACTTATCTATAGGAAGCTTTCTGTGTAGCGTATTTAGTAGAACCTGGCTTCATTCTAGTAATAGAATTTTGCAGCCTCGAATCTGCTGTGAATGCCGTATGGCCCGAACACTAAATGTTAAACCACACAGAATGTCTGCATTTCGAAAAGGTAGATAGCACGTATACCTATAAGTGCTATTCCGCACAGTGTAGGTACGGTAGTATACCCTACAGCATACAGCGATCAACTAGGTACTCTTATCAGTATTGATAGAGAGTGTAGGGGATCCCGCCGATACATACATTTTGTTGCAATTGTCGAATGCGTGTGCATCACTTCGAATGCTAGTCAATGGTATACATGGGTTACTACCCAGTGGACATTATTTTTAGCAATCTAGGTTGTAAATAAAACCATTATTTTAAAATATGTTAATAAGTTATTCGCACCAAGCCTTGTTGAAGCAGGATAAAAGCGATTCTCACAGCTTATACCTGCCTGAATATACCTGATCCGTGTTAATGCAGCGGCTCGAATCTAGAACGAGCCAGCACTCTTAATTAAAGCTGCTGCATGATACTTAAACGCGGTCTCAATACGGATATCTTGACGTCACGGTTCTTTAGCGCTTGTGTCCTTCTCCCCCCTCTGGTGTTGTGTTACCACACCTGGCTAGTTTACGCTTGTTATACCAAACTGACCAATTGATAACATGATTCTCTTATAGCCTAAAATACAAAAGCAATTTATACATGACCGTTAAGTGGATAAAATAGCAGAATAGTTACGTGCAATCAATGCAAATCACATATTGTAAGAGCAAGAAATGTGGAAATAGTACGTCATAATTATGCGAAGATTTAGGTATTGCAACATTTGATCGGAATTATCATATCTAATAAGTAGAAACGTAATTTCATTGTCGTGACAATGCTAGTAAATAAAATTACGTCAAATATGTAGAGGTTGGTCATCCCGTGAAAGACAAAAATAAAATAAAAACCCATCTATAATATATACGTAACGTATTTTATTCAATTTGAAAATATGGTCAGGTATGGGTTCGTTTTCTAGATGCTGTGTAGCAAAAAATCTAAAGGAATCAATAAAATCTGAATTATTATTAGGTTATAGTCTATATTTTAGTAAAGGAGATGTCGTCGCTTCTTTATTTATATGACGCAAATACGACGTGGCGTTCGAAAATCTTTAGCGAGGTTTTTGATGATTAAAATGCGAGGAAGTCCTACCCACTTAAATTATGAAAACGACTGGAGTCACGGACTATCCTGTAATAATATTTACAATCCTCATGTGCGTTTATCGCACGATACTGTAGACCAGTAAGGTGATCGATGGTTACGCGAAACTCTGACGTCACCTAAGTCAAGTGGCCGCCCGACATATGTGAAGTATGAAAGGAGCGGATTCCAAGCTCTGCGAAGGGGTAAGAGATTTCCATCGGCTCGTGTGAACGGACATACATTGCACTCTCTCAACAGTGTATCTACTAAATTTTAAACAGGTAAAATTGGGTGATCATAGGGTCTACTCCCAACGTAGTCTTGCACCGGCTACCCTCGTACAGCTCGCTCGTACGGTAACGTGTCAAGGGAAATAAGGAAAATTGTTTAGCCATTACACAAGAGGCTTTTTATATTTACTGCAGTACAACGGATTCTTTTGAAGTAGCAGCTTTCCTAGCATCGAAAAAGTTCTTTCAGCTTCACAAATTGTACCGCGGGGTACCGCTGTAAATCGTACAAAATTCACCTATGCATTTTACTCGGCTTCATTCTCTTTATAATAGTGAAAATTCGAATATATTTGAGGTGTTATTAGTGATGCCGATAGACACTTTAAGTAATATTGATTTTTTTCTTAGTAACTCCTCTACTGATCTAAATCAATAATTAACAAAATAATCGATTAAAATCCGTCAAACCGTTTAGACATAAAATTGGAAGTGGGAAGTGTTAGGAGGAATTTAAAAGCGGTACAGTAGCTTATCGCCTCATTCTTCACGCTAATATTATCGTAGTACGGGAGAGTAGTCAAGAAATCATAAGAAAAGTCGGTGTGAAAGTTTGTGGATAGAGTCGCCATTATACAATAACGCACCGAAGATCGAAGGTCGCAGTGGGTCAGCCGTAGGCGGGAACGATAGAAAAAGCTTGCAGCACAGAATGTAAGAATTTGGAACGGGTTCTAAGCTTAGTTTTATTGCCCTGAACACGAGAGAGAAAAGAAGTAATATACCGCTAGACGATTCGAGCATCCCCGGTAATCAATAACGCAGGGAATTAATGCTGTACCTAGACTTTACCCTAAAGGAAATGAGCATCACGGATGAAACAGCAACCCTATACATCTTCAATTGGTTCATTAAATATTGTGGAACACTTAAAATCTGGTACGGGACTGATTAAAGCCTCTGCGCCGTATCAGTCTCGTCCACTTCGTCCGATCTTCATGTTCCTCCGCAACTCACGTATGCTCCATAGTACTTCCCCGAACACATGCATTGTTCATGAGTTGAGAGCTTCTTTTAAACTCACTTCTCGCCCCCTGTTCGCAGCGTAGTGTTCAGGTGATATATGGTTTGAGCCCTGCGATTGTTAAATCTTAAGGCTCTACAGTTTTGGTCACTCGTATCCCCTCCGCTCAGATCAGCTTGAGGTTGCGGGAGATGGACAACGTATTTCTCGATGTAACTGTACAGGGTGGCCAGCATCTTTTCATACGCAGCCCCCGGCGAGCTCTTGCTGGTAGGACTCCATCGGAAGAGTTCCTTTGCGATCGTGTGAATGTGCTGTGGACTATTCTAGATCGGACCCTTCCCCCTAGAATTATATCCTTCCGGGTTGTCTTCGGGAACGTGGGAAGATTCAAATTTCCCCGCCTCCTCAACCATTCGACGGCCTCCAGTCGGCAGAGACTGCGACCATCGCCCAGATGTACATGCGCATTGATGTCGTAATACATCAGGTTACACGCTTGTGGCAACGCGGGAGCGTAGGTAACGGCATGTACTTGTTGTTGCTTGGCGTACCTGTAAACAAAATATAATGAATAGACATGTTTTAAAAAACAACAATATTACGAATTCTACCTTAAAGAGCATTGCGTCATGCCCCCTCGAAGCCTCTTCTCCAAAGAACATCAAGGTGTCCACGTCCTGGGGAGTGTCTAATTCCACGCTTGTGTGCTTCAACATGGCGTCCCACGAAAGTCCGGGTGCGGTGTAATTAAGGGCTGCATCAAGTCCCATAATTCTGAGCAGCTTTCCGGAAGTTCTCGAAGACGTCCGCGAAGCAGCAAACGTCAGGTCTTCATTAAAGATCGAATTACTCTCCTAAGGTCTGGCATTTTCATTCCCGCCAGACGCTACTGCGCATGCTCGTAATCGCGCATGCAATGGAGTATTGAGACAGTGTTGTGGAACGCCTGGTCATCGGTGGCAGATGTCCCTCGACCGAAGCTTTCCCAACAGCATGTAGCTATAGGGAATAACGCACTTTCCTCTTCAGAAGGGTGGCGTCCTCAAACTGGCTCTCGCCGCACGGGGTACTTCTTCCAAATAGGAAGCCAGCTTCTACTAACGAAGACGCCATAAACCGGAAACGAGACGATAAATCAAATTTAATGTGTTGTCGTCCGTTGTTCTAGCCCATAGCTACCTACTGCTCGGTATTGTTGGAATGACGTCAAAGTGGCGGATTGAGCCAATTAACTCCACCAGCAATAAAATTCCGAGAACCGCGTAAAAGGGTTACGTTTACCTGAGTGACGTAAATTCTATTTTCGTTAATAAGTTTTGAATGGTAATAATTCACAATATTGCATTATCATGATAGTGACGTGTTTAAAAATTCCGAGAACCACTAAGGGTACTTTCTACCTGATGTTTATCTCGTCTATTCGAAAATGATGAAGAGAAATCAGGTTGGGGTACGTCGTTAAAAATTCCTGGGGATATACTCATTCAGCACAATATAAAAACCGCGACGCAAAGTGTCATGCATCGAGTTCCGCGAACATGAACCGTGAAATTAAGCGCTAATCAATCCATAATACCATTTGCTTTTGATTCCGACGCGATGCCCCTCGAATCACACTGCCAATCATCTATATACATTGCTTCGTATTCACGCGAAATAACCCGCGGAATAAAAAGCGCGACTTGAAATAGCGCACGCGAAACGAAACCACTGATTAGCGTAGTAGCGGACGCAATCTTCGCGACTGCCATCTTTACCGCGATTAAAAGCGCAAACTAATTGGCTGCCTAATAACGCGTGACAATTACTCGCGGAAATAAAATCGCGAATTTGAAATAGCCGCGGATTAGAAAACGCGAGACGCTAACCAAATTCGATTCCTCGAAATTACCCGCGGAGAAAGGTGCGAGACGCTAATCAAACTTCGATTCCAGGAAATTGCCCGCGGATTAAAGGCGTGACATGAAATAACCGCGAACGAAATTAAACCGCGGATGCATGAAGTAATGGGACGCGATGCCTATGAAAACGCGATGAAAGTGCGCGCGACGACTTGGGCGCAGATTAAAATAAACTCAAATTCCGCTAAACATCCGCGACAGCGACACACAAAGGAATGCAACATGAAAGTATATGGGACCGCGAATGGCCTTGAAAGTGGCGAGATTGGGCGATGTAATCAAATAAAAAAATTCCGCAGAGATTAGACGCGAATTAATAAAATGTCCGCGAGATTTAAACGTAAATAAAATAAATAAAAAACCGCGAGGTTAGGCGCAATTAAATAACAATTCCGGCGAAATCATCCTCAGCGGAAGCCGCGGTATGCATGAAGTTTATGGACGCAGGAAGTGGCCTGAAAAGTGGCGAGAGGGCGTTAATATAAATAAATCGTAGATGAATAGGACGGTGTAATTAAATAATAAATCAGCGAGGGTTAAGCAGTTAATTAAATAAAATCATGCGCCGAGATTGAGGCGTTAATTAAATAGACATCCCCGAGGGTTAGGCGATAATGCTAAAAAAATCCGTCCCGAATGTCAAACCGACGAACCGCACGGATGCACGAAGATTAGGACGCGCATGGCCTTGAAAGTGCGGGCCCGAAAAGATTGTTGTGTTTGCTATGCTTGTAGGCCTTAAAAATAAAATTCCGCGAGATTAAACGTTAATTAAATAAAATCCGCGAGGTTAGGCGCTAATTAAATAAAATTTCCGCGAATCATCCGCGAACCGCGGAGAATGAAGGTATGGGACGCGAATGGCTTGAAAGTGCGCCGAGATTGCGGCCTTAATAAACTAAAACATTCGCGACGATTGGGCGTTAATTAAAAAAATACCGCCGAGATCGGGCGTAATTAAATAAAATTCACCGCGAGATTACTCGCTAATTAAAAAGCGTGAGCGGCATTAACTCAAACACAATTCACGAAATTGCCTAAATTCAGCGAAATTATCCGCGGATGTCGGTGAAATTAGCCGCGAACCGCGGATGCATGAAGTTATGGGACGCGAATGGCCTTGAAAGTGAGCCAGAACGCCTGTAGTATACCTACTACTACAAACGATACACTCACACATTACACTTTACTATAAATAAATAAAAATGATTTTGTAAGTGGAGAATTGAAAATAATAAACAGGGGACTAGATTATCAGTTAATTTGATATTTCACTGTAGAAAACATCTCAATATAGGTACTCAAAATTTATCGTCTCTTATAGATACTGTATGTATTTTAACAAAATTGACTTTTTTCTTGAATTTTGGACGTCCAAAAGGTGTAGCTTGAAAAATAAATGAGAATTAATAATATATGTCTCAGTAAGGGATAATGGAAAGCAGAATCTTTCCCTTGTTATCAAATTTAAGGTTTTTTTTTCATTCTCCAAAGTGGTATTTCAAGCTTTTCTTTATATTACACTCTTTTTTATATACTTACATATTACAAATATTTACTTACGCAAAACGACTGCATACCTTGTTTTATTCTTTTATATATGAGTTTGCTGTGTAAAAAATGAAACAAGTAGTAGATTCTTTTTCAACTCCTAAATACGGATCTCCTAGCTTCAGACTAGATCTTTATTTTAGATTACTGTCGGTGCAAACAAACCCAATAAGGGTTGGTAAATACTTTTTTATATCTACAAATCTTATCTACGCATGGGCATAAAAAAAGATAAATGAAAAAATAGGAAACGTAGGATGACAAAGCTATAGATTATATGACATGTTTATATTTATTCAAGGTAAGTTAATTTTTGTGATATTTGCTCTGTATTCATACGGGATGATCGATATTGAGCTATTTTAAGAAACAATATCGTCAAGAATCACAAAATCTACTTTGATATAAACTCTTCCACAAAAACAAAAACGTCGATGTTGTCTTCAAGAAATTGATTGTTACTATATAACATGAAATACTTCGAAACATATGTACCACATTGTTCTAACAGTGGAGGAAAGAGGCAAATAGGTCGTCAAGATACAGAAATTAACGGTGAAAAATACAAATGGGATAAGGAGACAAAGAGAGCAAAAGCAGTCGAAACAACTAATTCCGAGTCAAAAAAGCAAAGGAACAGGAAAAAGATGAGCTGGTGACATTGGCAGAGAAAGGGACAACAAATAGGAATAAGTGCTCAAATCAACTAGATGCGAAACGAAGTAAAGACGAGGTGATCGAATGAAAAATAAATCGATAAACAACGAAAAAGACCCAAAGTAAAACTAATAAAATATTGAAAGTGGCTACGTGGAATGTACGAGAAATAGTAGGAAAAGAAGTGGAACTATACAAGAATTTGTAAATGTAAAACTTGATGTTATGGCAATTTGTGAAATTGAGAACAAAGGCACCGCACTATAGGGCTAAGCGACTAACATCGTCCCAAAAATCTACAACTTTCTTATTTATTGATCTATCAGGTGACCAAATAAGCTCGTGCGGTTTTTGTATACATCAGATTTCCATAAATACTTTTTAAGTTATTGATCGCTAGCACATGTTTTTACCTGCTTCTACTCTAGTATTAATCCTTCCTTCATTTAACCATTTAACTTTAATTCGAGGTTGTTTACTCTAAGAGTACAAACTCGGCACACAAAGCTGTAGCAGCGGCGCACGAGTAGGCGCCATAAATTCTCGGTCTGACAGACTTTATACAGGTTGGAACGCGTTCAAACTTCGTTGTGTCATAATTACACATGTGCAAGGTCTCACACTATAAATATTACGGCTCAAAGAGTAGGTAGTTTGTAGTAGCCAGCCAGACCAACGTGACTAGTGCATGAAAACATCCGAAGCAACGAAAATTGAGTACCGCGCAGTCATCAATTTTTTAAACAAACGAAGGGCATACGCCTAACCACATCAAACAACGTTGAGATGACGTTTATGGTAATTTATCGCCTTCATATTCCACTGTAAAAAAGTTTATTTTTTCTATATCAGGCCGAGAATTTATGGCGCCTACTACGTACTACATTCGGAGATGATGCTGTAGGTTGTAGGTGATCGAAAAGGCATAGAACGTTGGTTTCAAGAAATTTTCTTTAGGAGATTTCGCTTGACCGATGAAGCACGACGAGACCGAAGATCATTAACAACGAGGATTTTCAACAGGTTGTGGACGCAAATTCAGTGCTGCAACGTGCTTAGAGGTTGCAGAAAGGTTCAATATGAGCAATAAAATCATTCATTTGCACCTTCACCAACTAGAAAAGACGTGGAAGTTGAGTAAATGGTTCTCACATGGATTGTCAGATAATAACAAATATAATAACAAATTCAGCCGTCTTACCATTTGTTCGGCAAATATTTCCCGTAACGATAATGAACCTTTTCTTGATCGGTTGTTATCTTCTGACGAAAAGTGGGTATTGTACTCAAATTCAAACCGTTCGTATCATTGGTTGTCGCCAACTGATCTGATACCACACACTCCCAAGGTTTCCTTGCACCCAAAAAAGATTTTATTGTGTGTTTGGTGGACAGCAGCCGGAATTGTCCATTATTTTTGGAAACGGGTCAAACCATCACTGCTAACTTGTATTGAGAACAGCTTCAGCGAGTACAATCAGCATTTATCCAGAAACAACCCTTTTATGACCAATCGAAAGAATGTGCTATTCTTACAGGACAACGTCAAACTTCATACCGCAGGAGTAACTCGGCAAAAAATTTCTGAACTTGGGTGGAAAACATTATCAGATCCTTCATATTTTATTTCATCAAGCTGGATATATATGGATCTAAAGTATAAAGTAGAGAATGGAAAATATCCTCATTTGTAGCAGCTCTTGAGCATTTTCGAGCATGATGCATTCTATACTGCCGGTAATTTTTATTTCGTGATTCCCTGGTAAAATCAGAAAGTGGTCCAATGGTCAAAATTTAGTTATAACATAATATTTGCACAATGAATTAATATTTTGTGAACTGATGAAAATTCTTCAAATTTCTGGGGGTTAATCATTCTACCGCATAAAAAGGTTTGTAAAATGATACGGTCTATGTATTAATTCCTCGTCGACTCTAATAATTGCAGATGTACAACTAGAATTAGCAAAGAAACGCCTCGTCAATAGTGTCTCCACTACCTTGTCGAGGTTTATCTATAATTATACCTAACTCAGTAGGAAACTTTTCCCAGACATGTTGCTTCTTTATTTGTTTCTCTCGCTTCTCTTCTTCTGTCGTTACAGACAACCTCCTAAAGGATAAATTGTAGGAAATACGAATCATTTCCATACAGCGAATCTGCGCATGTAATGTGGAAAGCTCAAACTTAAATGCGTGTTCTCGCACTACTTTATATTTAGTATGGATAAGCAATTAATAATGAAAAAGTTTTCCATATGCAGCCAACTTAAGTAGACACACTGTATTATTATTTATTAGAAAACATATCTTAGTTACATTAATCACTCTACCACTAATATTCGATGATAAAATAATTATAACTACTAATGATACTACTTATTACTAGAGAGCGGAATTTATGCAATTTGCAAATCCCATATTTTTTATATGACAAGCAAATGCTTCAGTATATATGCGAATAACAACTTTTCGAATTGATTGACGTAGATTGATTATTGCATATTTCGCATATTTTAGTAATTTTTTCATATTTCAGCGATTATTGCATATTTTTGCACACTAGAGCATATTCGTGCATTTTTCCTGTAATACAACAAAACTTTTACCAACGAACATTTTATCGGACACCTGTGTATTAGATGCGGAGTCGGCTCTTCTGTCGCTGGACCTTCCCACCGACACAGAGCCTACTTCGCAAAGAAGCCGCCAACCTTCAGGTGCTGGGCTGTCGCAAATTCACTAGATAAAATTATCATATAATTTTCAACAACCCCCATACCGGCAACTGTCTGATTCATAGGAAATCTAAGTATTTACCAAAATGTTTCTTATTCATTGTATAACCAGACGTTGAAGTAGAGTGGTGCAGTAGTGAAAAATGCCAAAAGTGAGTACAAGTTTGATTGTTTCGTAGATCAAAAATGTTCCTGAACTCATTCCAACGGTTGAAAGAGTTTTCTGCAAAGCATGTGGGAAAATGGTAAGTTTTGTTTTGTGTATTTAGAATTGTACAGCCATTAAGGAAGTTTTTGGTGATATTTTTTTTCTTTACAGGTGCCATGTGAACGCAAATTTCAAGTTACCCAGCATGTTGCAACTGAAATGTATAAAAGAAACTGTCGGAAACTTCAAGTTTCAAAACTTAGCCAAGTGCCTTTGACACAATCTTTTGTTGGAACCTCAAAACAAAGTGAGCAACAAATATTTAACGCAGATTTGTGCAAAGCGATGGTCACTGCCAATATACCGCTGAAAAAGCTGCAAAATAAGTGTTTTCGGCAATTTTTAGAAAAGTACTGCCAAAAGAGTATTCCGGATGAAAGTTTGCTCAGAAAATGTTACGTAACCGATATTTATTCTGAAACGATCAATGATTTAGAAAATAGTGTTTCAAATATTCCGGGTAGAATAGGAAACTCAATAAGTCAAAAGTTTAAAGAAATAATTAATAAAAATGTAGGATACAAAAGTTTAGCAAAAATCAATTTGATTTTAACTGGTGAATTAAAAATAGATGAAACAGAAACAAGTATAGAATTAAGTCCTGAGATTATGAATGCATTAAAGTACGCACCAATAGCTTCCGTTGATGAAAGAAGTTTTTCGATATATAAATGCATTCTCACAGATAGGCGACATTATTTTCCATTAGAAAATTTAGGAAAGCATTTAATTGTAAATTGTTTTAATAATAAAAATATGTAGTGTCTAAGTATGTATTTTAGCAAATTTTAAGTACGTATGTGTTTACATAATTGTGATTTTAAAATGTAGTGGGACTAATGTAAGAATAATAATCGTTTGTAAAATGCTTCGTTGTTATTATTCTTGTTTTATAACAGTTAACAAGAAGTTAATCGGTATCAGAAGCATATGTGCATAAAACTACATATTTAGCAAAAATTGTGCATATTTATATATGCACATATTTTGTCAATTTCCGATGCATACAATTCCGCTCTCTACACACATGTACATATTACGTACACCTAACCAATATTACAACCACATTAAATACGGTTCCGTGTATAGGCTTAGACAATCAACTCGACCTTTTTTTTCTGACTTAGTCACAAAAACGCGCAAATTTTTTTCACTATGACATGGTCGTCTATTGTTTGAAAAAAACTTCACGAAGATAAGCGTTGATAACCGTTGGAACCCTAACAAAAACCCGGGAAACTGTTAAACTGACCATACCTTCATTTACTTATTCACTTCATTCGCATATTAACCAAGTTAGTTATCGGAATACTTTGATTAGGCTAAAAAGCTCATCAAATGCCCTTTCCAACCACATATTACTTTCAATGCTTTCGGAACTTACCAGCTATCAATTCGTACACATAAGATTGACTCTCTCGCTCGAGATATCTTCATCGGTCGTGTCAAATTTATTTACTATGAAAAACTAACACATTTAAACAAATTTAGCATAATTAATTAATTGCAATAAAGTTCGGCAAAGTAAAGAAATACCAGCAATTAACAAAACAAGTTAAAATGAAAAAAATAATAACGGGAAAAAAAAGGAACGTATAAAAGTATATAATAACAATAAGCAATAAGAATCATTTACGCTTTTGGAATTCAGATTTGACAGTTTAAGCTCTTTAGATCAATCTGGCGTCACAAGAAACAATTTTGCGCTCTTTCCTAGCCAACTTTGAATAACAACAAAAACAGATTACCGTAAAATGGAGATACTTTAAATTACGGGGATACTTTGATAACAACTTCCTCCTAATGTAAAGGCGTTTCTCCCTGCGTTAGCTATGGAACGCAGTTATTGTTTCCCGCGCAGAATTACGCGAGCGTGTTTCTGTTAGTGAAAATCGGTAATTGCCCAGTTCAGTCGACTACCGAATCGAAGCGAGCATGTGCTTCAGTCAGTGCTTGCTTTACGTGTTTTCTTTTTAAGTGAAATAACTTCTCAGCTACAAAGGTAAGTTTTATATAATTTTTAATTGCTGTAAGTTTAGGTTTCTGTATGTATATTAGTAAAACTACTGACATAAATAATTCATAAAGATATGTAAAAACAATGGTGTAATTGTTGCATCTGTTGATCGGGGTAACTTTGATCAAGTATATGGGGCAACATTGATCACAGCATATTTTTGATCAATGTGGCCCCAGGTATTTTGAAATGTAAAATGAAGTACCTATTTTTTAAACGATTTTCTTTGATTTCTTACAGATGACTCGTACGCACAAAAGGTTACTTGGCAGTCGTCATTATGGTGATTATTTACCAAAAAATTAGAAGAAGCCCTCGAAAATATAACTAGTGAGAACTTAAGTATTCGAACAGCATCCAACCAATTTAAAATTCAATTTTCTACCTTGTACAATAAATTTAAAGGAAGGATGGACAGAAGCCCGGTCGACCAACAATATTTACTCACGAGGAGGAGGGGCTATTCTTCGAGCAGCAGCAAAATGTGGCGATTGGGGATTTCCTCTAAACTTGTTCGATATTCGAATGATGGCAAAATATTACTAGATCGAAAAGGAGTTGTTATTACCAGGTTTAAAATATAAACCTGGAGTTGACTGGGCCTACAGTTTACTGGAAAGCACAAACACTCTTATGGACAAAGAGTGGCAACAAATATTAAGAGAACCAGAGCTGCATCTCGAGAACAACTTTGGAAAACTTTTTCAATAATATAGACATGTCATTAAAGACTCTTCTTGCGTCAAATATATTCAACTATGATAATAACAAGAAATCTACAGAGAAGCGTCAAATATCCAGAGAAAATTATGAATCACTTCAAAAAATTGTACAACAATAATGGTGTGGTTCTGCAGATGGCACTTTATTCTCACCTATGTAGTTTGCAAAAGTATACATTGTATGACACATGGAAAGAAAATGGTCCAGGGGATATCCATGTTGTACAAGGCCTTGCTGTAACCTAGGCATGCGCTATAACCGCACCACAAGTGGATGGTTGGATGGAGAGACCTTCAGAGATTGGTTTCAAGACTATATTTCTTACACACGCACAACGTTTAGAAGGAAGAAAAGCTTTAATAAGAGACAACCTATCATCCCACATGGACACCGAGGTACTACAGCTATGTGCTGAAACAGCGACGATGTGTTAGCCACTTGATGTGGCATTTTTCCGCCCCATGAAAACAGCTTGGCGTGCCATTTTAACAGAATGGAAGCTTCAGAATTTACGCTTAAATACTATACCCAAGGATATGTTTTCAGCTTTGCTAAAGAAATGTTTAAATAGAATGGATAGCGTAGCATCACGAAATAAGAATGATGAACAGCAAGCCATTAAAAGAAATGTTAAAAATGGCTTTCGTGCATGTGGACTGTTTCCAATCGATCAAAATCTAGTGTTACAAAAACTGCCGGATAGAGAAACAGGAGATCGATCCAGTTGATGCTGTAGAGTCAGCATTAACTACTTTGCTCAAACATCAGCGATTTAGCGAGTCAAGCGGTTCTGCAAGCCGGAAGAAAAGACTGAATGTTCCATAAGGTTGCAGCGTCTTTACATTTAATGAAAATGAAGCAAACAATAGTTTAACTGACTCTGCAAAACTTAGTGATGAGAAACTGAAATTAGCATCCTTGGATCAGATTGTTCCGAGTTCTAACGGTAAAGACGATGACAAAACACAGATAACAGAAATGTACAGGTAGGTCAATCGTCTTGGTCAAATTTTCATCTAAACGCGGAAAAAAAACCTACAATATGTGTGCCAGATCATGGAGTTAGACCCAGATATCACAGTTGTAGGTATGAAATCAGTCGAAGAAAATAAATCAAATTCAGAAGAGTTCTTAATGATATATCTGTAATGAAGACTACACATTTAAGAAAAACATTCAGGTGCTTGAATTAGCTGTAAGTGTAAAATAAAATATGTAATATGTATTTGATAAAGTTAATTTAGGTAAAGAAAATATTTTCATAGAAAAGTTATGTCTAGTTCAAATTATTTATAACAGTTTTGCTTTGCACTTTAAAAATTAAAGTATCACTGATATCTTTTATTTTAAAACAGATTTCTTTTTATCGCCGGGGATACTTTCATAATTCGTTAAAAAACAGGGGGAATCAAAGTATCCCCATTCTCAGTATATCTTTGATAATGCAGTTTTTCACTTTTTACTCAAAAACTACTAGATTATTTTTGCTTTATATTATGGAAATACATATAACAATAAATCCCGATATAGTGTGTTTTTCTTGAATATTTTTATCTTCAACCACAAAAAGTTATTCAACTTTGAAGAAAAAAATGATCAAAGTATCCCCATTCTAGGGTACCTAAACCTTTATTGCTGCAATCTGATAATTGCGAATACGTTCTTTCAAAATAAAGATATTCACAAATACACAAGGAAAGTTATCAGTAGAAATGAGAAATCGATAACTGACGATGCATTGATAGACAAAAGCCACAATAAAGAATTACAAGACGTTAGAGTCAAAAGAGGACCACAATCTATAGCGATCATTACCTAGTGTAAGGAAATCTATACCAGCACTGGCGCAACAGGGTACCATGTACCTAAAGGAAAATCTATGACCTAGATACTTCTTCGACAATTGAAATGAATAAATTGATAAAAAGATTGAAACATAAAAAGGAATAAAATTTCCATCCATAATATCCTCCACACAAATTTCAAAATTATATTTTAATGACTTTGAAAGATACGTCTAATAGGCCATCGCCGTGAACGATATTTAATATGTTCTTCACTTACGCGTATATTGAAATCTCAGCTACATATAACGCCACAAGATGGCGCTGTATAATGCCTTGATCTTCCGTGATACATAAATTTATGGTTATCCAACGGGACGGTAGCTTGGTAGCTAAACGAAACTTTCATGCTTCATATATAACCTGTACCAAACAAATTTGAGCGTATGACACTTAATTTTTACTTG
>JAROYE020000075.1:0-48767 GCA_029619315.2 Dynastes maya | reverse complement strand
GCGACCCCCCGGGCGCGCGCCCCCGCCCCCCGCGCCGCGCCCCCCGGCCGCCCCCCGGGCGGGGGCCGCGCGCGGCCCGCGCCGCCGCGACCCCGGGGCCCCGCCCCCGGCCGCCCCGCGCCCCCCGGGGCGCCCCCCGGAACCCGCCCCCCCCCGCCGCGCCCCGCCGCGCCGGAACGCGCGCGCGCCGCCCGCGCGCGCGCCCGCCCGGCGCGCCCCGCGCCGCCCGCCGCCCCCCCGCCCGCGCCCCCGCCGCCCCGGCGCCCCCCCCGCCGCCGCCCGCCCCCCCGCCCCCCCGCCGCGCCCCCGCCGCGCGCCGCCCCCCCGCGCGCGCCCCCCGCCCCGCGCGGCCCCCCCCGCCCCCGGGCGCGCCCCCCCGCGCCCCCCGCCGCGCGCCCCGCGCCGCCCCCCGCGCGCCCCCCGCGCCGCCCCCGCGCGGCGCGCCCCCCCCGCGCCCCCCCGGCCCCCCGCGCCCGCCCGCCCCCGCCCCGCCGCGCCCCGCCCCGCCGGCGCCGCCCCCCGCCGAACCCCGCGCGCGCCGCCGCCGGCGCGCCCGCCGCGCCCCCCCCGCGCCCCCGCGCGCCGCCGCCCGGGGCGCCCGCGGGCGCCCCCGCGCGGGGCCGCGCCCAACGCCGCCGCGCGCCGCGCGCCGCCGCGCGCGCGCCCGGGGCCCGCGCCCGCCGCGCGAACCCCGCGCCGCGAACCCGCCGGGCCGCGCGCCGCGCGCGCGCGCGCCGCCGCGCGCGCGCCGCCGCGACGCCCCCGCGCCGCCCCGCCGCCCCGCACGCGGCCCCGCGCAAACCCGCGAACGCGGCCCGCCCCGGGGCCGCGCGCCCCCCGCGCCCCCGCGCGCCGCCGACGCGCCGCGCGCGGCGGCCGGGGGCCGCCGCGCAAAGGGCCGCCGCCCGCGCCGCCCCGCGCGCCCGCCGCGCCGCGCGCGCGCGACCGCGCGCGCCCGCCCGCCGCGCCGGCCCGCGCCGCCGCGCGCGCCCGCGCGCGCGGCGCGCCGCCGCCGCGCGCGCGCCGGGGCCCGCCGCGCCCCCCGCGCCCGCCCCCCGCCGCGCGACCGCGCGCGCCGCGCCGCCCGGCCGCCCGGCGCGCGCGCCCGGCCCGCGGCCGCGGCGGCCGCCCCCCCCCGCGCCCCCGCGCCCGCGGCGCGCGCGCGCCCGGGGAACGCGGCCGCCCGCGGCGCGCGGCGCGCCGCGCGCGGCGGCGCCCGGCGCCGCCGCCCCCCCGCCCGCGCGCGCGCCGCGGGGCGCGCGCCGCGGCGCGCCCGCGAACGCCGCGCGCCGCCGCGGGGCGCGGCGCGCGCGCCCCGGCGCCCGCCCCGCCCCCGCGCGCCCGCGCGCCGCGCGGGGGCGCCGACGCCGCGACGCCCGCCGCCCGCCCGCCGCCGCCCCGCCCCCCCGCGCGCGGCGCGCCCGCGGCCGCCGCGCGCGCGCCCACGCGGCCCCCGCCGCGCGCGCCGACGCGCCGCGCCCGCGAACGCCGCGCCGCCGGCGCCGCCAAACGCGCCCCCCCGGGCGCGCCCGCGCGGCGCGCGCCGCCCGCGC
This sequence comes from Dynastes maya, assembly GCA_029619315.2. Lineage (NCBI taxonomy): Eukaryota > Metazoa > Arthropoda > Insecta > Coleoptera > Scarabaeidae > Dynastes > Dynastes maya. The sequence continues at coordinate 47,214 of JAROYE020000075.1, read as the reverse complement.
GCGCCCGCGCGCCCGCCCGCCCCGGCCCGCGCGCGCGCGCCGCCGCGCCCGGCCGCCGCGCGACCGCCGCCCGCGCCCGCGCCCCGCCCCGCTGCGCCGCGCGCGACCGCGCCGGCCGCGGCGCCCCCGCGACGCGCGCGCGCGCCGCGCGCCGCCGCCGCGCCGCCGCGCGGCGCGCGCGCGCCGCGCGCGACGCGCCGCGCGCCGCGCCGCGGCGCCCGCCCGCCCGCGCCGCGCGCCGCGCGCCGCGCGCGCGCGCCCGCGGCGCCCGCCCGCGCGCGCCGCGCGCGCGCGCGCGCGCCGCCCGCCCGCGCCCGCCCGACCGCCGCGCGCCGCGCCGACGCGCCCGCGCCGCGCGCGCGACCGCGCGCGCCGCGCCCGGCAGCGCGCGCGACCCGCCCGCCGCGCGCCGCGCCGCCGCCGCCCGCCGCGCGCCGCGCGCGCGCCGCGCGCGCCGCGCCGCCGCGCGCGCCGCGCCCCGCCCCCGCGCCGCCCGCCGCCGCGCGCGCGCGCCCGGCCGCGCGCGCCGCGCCCGCGCGCCGCGCGCGCCCGCGCGCCGCGGCGCGCGCCGCGCCGCGCCGCCGACGCGCGCGCGCCCGGCCGCGCCGCCGGCCCGCCCGCGCCGCGCGCGCCCGCCGCCCCCGCCCGCGTCGCCGCGCGCGCGCGGCGCGCGCCGCGAACCCGCGCGCGCGCCCGACCGGCGCCGCCGCGCGCGCGCGCGCGCCCGCCCGCGCGCCGCGCGCCCCCCGCGCCCGCGCGCCGCGCCCGCGCCCGCGCGCGCCCGCCCGCGCCCGCCCGCGCGCCCGCCCCCGCGACCGAACCGGCGGCCCGCCGCGCGCCCCGCGGCCGCCCGCGCGGCCGCGCCGCGACGCGGCGCCGCCGCCCGCGCGCGCGACGCGCCGCCGCGCGCCGCGCCGCGCGCCCGCCGCCCGCCGCGCAACGCCGCGCGCCGCCGCGCCGCCGCGCGCCGCGCGCCGCCGCCGCGCCGCGCGCCCGCCGCCGCGCCGCGCCGCGCGCCCGCCGCGCCGCGACCGCCGCCGCGACCGCGCGCGCCCGCCGCCGCGCCCCGCCGCCGCGCGCGCGCGCCCGCCCGCCGCCGGCCGCCCCGCGCGCGCGCGCCGCCGACCCCGCCGCGCGCCGCCGCGCCCCGCCGCCCGCGCCGCGCGGGACCGCGGCGACCGCGCCGCCGCCCGCCGCGCCGCCGCGCCGCCCGCGCCGCGCCCGGCGCGCGCGCGCGCCCCCGCCGCCCCCGCGCCCCCGCCGCGCCGCCGCGCGCCGACCGCCGCACGCGCCCGCGCGCGCCCCGCCCGCGCCGCGCGACCGCGCGCGCGCCCGCGCCGCCGCGCGAAACGCGCGCGCGCGCGCGCCGCGCGCCCGCGCGCGCGCCGCGCGCCCGCGCCGCCCGCGGCGCCCGCGCCGCGCGCGCGCCGGCGCCCCGCCGCGCCCGCGCGCCGCGCGCGCCGACCGCCGGCGCGCGCCCGAGCCCGCGCGCCCCCGACCCGCGCGCCGCGCGCGCCGCGCGCGCCGCGCGCGCGCCGCGGCGCGCCGCGAACCCGCGCGCGCGCGCCGACACGCGCGCCGCGCGCGACGCCGCGCCGCGCGCGCGCCCCCGCGCGCGCCGCGCCGCCGCGCGAACCGCCGCCCGCCGCGCCGCGCCCGCGCGCCGCCGACGCGCGCGCCGGCGCGCGCCCCGCCGCCGGCGCGCGGCAGCCCCGCCCGCGCCCGCCGCCGCCCCCGCGCCGCGCCGCCCCGCGCGCCGCGGCGCGCGCCGCCGCGCGCCGCGCGCGCGCCGCGCGCGCCGCGCCGCGCGCGCGCGCGCGCCGCCGGCGAACCGCGCGCGCGCCGCCGCCGCCCGGCGGCGCGACGCCCGACGGGCCGCCCGCCGCCGCCCGCGCCGGCGCCCGCGCCGCGCGCCCCCACGCCGCGCGGGCCGCGCCCGCGCGCCCCGCGCGCAGCGCCGCCGCGCGCCGCGCGCGACCGCGCGCGCCGCCGCCCGCGCGGCGCGCCGCCGCCGCCGCGCCGCCCGCGCGCCCGCCCGCGCCGCGCGCCGCCGCGCGCGCGCCGCGCGGCGCGCGCGCGCGCCGCCGCGCGCGCGCCGCCGCCGCGCCGCGCGGCCGCGGCGCGCCGCGCGCCGCCCGCCGGCCGGGCCGCGCCCCGCCCGCGCGGCGCGCCGCGCCGACGCCGCGCAGCCCGACCCGCGCGCGCCGCGCGCGCCGCGCCCGCCGCGCCCGCGCGCGCGCGCGCCGCGCGCGCGCGCGCCGCGCGCGCGCCCGCCGCGCGCCGCCGCGCCGCCGCGGCGGCGCCGCGCGCGCCCGCGCCGCCGCGCCGCGCCGCGCCCGCCGCGCCGCGCGCGCCGCGCGCCCGCCGCGCCCGCGCGCGCCGCGCGCCGCCCGCGCCCGACCGCGCCCCCGCCGCCGCGCCGCCGCGCGCCGCGCGCGCGGCGCCGCGCCGCCCGCGCGCCCGCGCGCCGCGCGCGCGCCCGCCCGCGCCCGGCCCCGCGCCGGCGCGCGACCCGCGCCGCCGCGCCGCGCGCGCCGCGCGCCGCCGCCGCCCGCGCCCCGCACCGCCGCGCCGCCACCCCGCCGCGCCCCGCCCCCGCGCGCCGCGCGCGCCCGCCGCCGCCGCCGCGCCGCGCCCGCGCGCGCGGCCCGCGCGCCCGCGGCGCACCCCCGCGCCCGCCGCCCGCCGACAGCCGCGCGCCCGCGCCCCGCCGCGCGCCGGCGCGCGCCGCGCGCCCCGCGCCCGCGCCGCGCGAACGACGCGCGCGCGCGCCCGCCCGCGCGCCGCGCGCGCCCCGGCCGCGAGGGCCGCGCCGCGAACCCGCGCGGCCCGCGCGCGCGCCCGCGCCGCCGCCGGCGCGCGCCCGCCGCGCGGACCGCCGCCCCGCGCCGCCGCCCGCGCCGCCGCCGGGCCGCCCCGCGCCCGCCGCCCCGCCGCGCGCGCCCCGCGCCCCCGGGCCGCGCGCGCGCCCCCGCCGCGCCGGGCGCCGCGCCGCGGCCCCCGGGCCCGCCGCGCCCCCCGCGCGCGCCGCCGCCCGCCGCCCCCGGCGGCGGCCCGCCGCGCGCCCGCCCGCCCCGCCCGCCCCCGCGCGCGCCCGCCGCGGCCCGCCGGGGCCCGCCGCCGGCCGCCCCGCCCCCCGCGGCCGCCCGCCCCGCGGCCCCCCGGGGGCGGTCGCGCCCGCCCGGCCGCGCGCCGCCGCCCGCCCGCCCCGCCGCCCGCGGGCGCGGGCCCGCCCGGGCCGCGCGCGGGCGCCGCCGCGCCCCCCGCCGCGCGCCCGCCCGCCCCGCCGCCGCCGCCGGGGCCCGGCCCCGCCGCCCCGCCCCCCGGCCCCGCCCGGCGCGCCCCGCCCGCGCCGCCGCCCGCCCCCGGGGCCGCGCCGGCGCCGCGCGCGCGGCGGGGCGCGGCCCGCCCCCCGCCGCCCCCCCCCCGCGGGGCCGCGCGCGCGCGGGGCCCCGCCGCGCCGCCGACGCCCCGCCGGGCGCCCGCCGCCGCCGCGCCGCGCGGCCGCCCCCCCCCCCGCCGCCGCGCGCGGCCCCGCCCCCCCGCGCCCCCCCGCGGGCGCCCGCCCGACCCGCCGCCCGCCCCGCCGCGCCGGCGCGGCGGCCCCGCCGGGGCCGCCCGCCGGGCCGCCGCGCCCCCCGCGCGCGCCGCCCCCGCCGCGCGCGCCCGCCGGGGCCGCCCGCCGCGCGCCGCGCCGCGCCCCCCCCCGCCCCCGCGCGCGCCGCCGGGGCCCGCCGCCGCCCCGCGCGCCCCCGCCGCCCCGCGGCGCCGCCCCGGGGCCCCCCCGCCGGGCCGCCCGCGCCCGCGCGCCCCGCCGCCGCGCGGCCCGGGCCCGCCGCGCGCCCCGCCCCCGCGCGCGCGCCCCCGCCGCGCCCCCGGCGCCCCGCGCCGCCGCCGCCGGCCCCGCCCGGCCGCGGCCGCGCCCCCCGCCGCCCCGCCGCGCGCCGCCCGCCCGCCCGCCCCCCGCCGCGCGCCGGCCGCGCGCGCCGCGCCGCGCGCCCCCGCCGCCGCGCCCCGCCCCCGGCCCGCGCGCGCCGCGGGCCGCGGCGCCCGGGCCGCCCGCGCGCCGCCGCGCCCGCCGGCCGCCGCCCGCGGCCGCGCCGCCCGCGGGCCGCGCGCCCCGGCGGCGCCGGCCCGCCGCCCCCGCGCCGCGCCGCCCGCCGCGCCCCCCCGCGCCCCCGCCGGCCCGGGCCGCGACCCCGGGCGCCGCGCCGCGCCGACGCGCCCCGGCCGGCCCGGCGGCCGCCCCGCCCGCCGCGCGCCGGGCCCCGGGCCGCCGCGCCGCCCGCCCCCCGCGCCCCCGGGCCGGGGCCGCCGCGCGTCCCGCCGGCGGGCCGCCCGCCCCGCGCCCCCCCCGCCCCGCGCCCGCGCGGCGCCGGGCCGCCCGCCGCCCCGCCGCCCCCCGCGCCCGCCCGCCCCGCGCGCGCGCCGCCGCCCGCCCGGGCCGCGCCGCGCCGCCGCACGCGCCGCGCGCCCGCGCGCCGGCCCGCCGCGCCGCCGGTGGGCCCCCGCCCGCCCCACCCCGCCCGCCCGCGCGCGCGCGCGCCGCGCCCCCCGGGCCCCGGCCCGCCGCCGCCCCGGCGCGACCGCCCGCCGCGCGCGCCGCCCGCGCGCGCCCCGCCGCGGGCCCCGCCGCCCCCCGCGCGCGCGCGGCCCCGCCGCCCCGGCCCGCCGCCCGCCGCCCCGCCGCGCCGCGCGCGCCCGCCGCCCGCCGCCCCCCGCGGCCCGCCGGCCCCCGCGCGCCGGCCCGGGCCGCCGCCCGCGCCCCCGGCGGCGCGGCGGCCCCCCCGCGCGCCCGCCGCCCGCCGCCCGCGCCGCGGCCGCCGCCCCGCCGCCGCGCGCCGCCCGCCCCCGCGGCGCGCGCGCGCCCCCGCGCCGCGCGCCCGCGGGCCGCGCGGCCGCCCCCGCGCGCCCCCGCGGCCGCCCCCCGCCCCGCACGGCCCCGGCCGCGCGCCCGCGGCCCCCCCGGCCGGCGCGCCCCGCGCGCCGCGCGCCCCCCGGCCCCCGGCCCCCCCCGGGGCGCGCCCCCCGCCGGCCCCGCGCCCCCGCCGGCCGCCCCGCCCGCGCGCGCCGCGGCGCCGCGCCCGCGCGCGCGCCCCCGCCCGCCGCCCCCCCGCCCCGCCGCGCGCCCCCGCGCGCCGGGGGGGGGGGGGGGGCCCCCCCCCGCGCGCGCCGGCCCCCGGCCCCCCCCCCCGCGCCCGCCCGCGGCCGCCGCCGCGCCGCCCGGCGCGCGCCGCCCCGCCCCGGGCCCCCCGCCCGCCGCGCGGGGGCGCGCGCCCCCGCCGGCCCGCCCCCCGCGCGGCGCCCCCCGCCGGCGCGGCCCCCCGCCCGCGCGCGCCCGCGCGCCGCGCGCGCCCCCCCGGCGCCCGCGGGCGCCGCCCCCGCCCCCCCCCGGCCGCCCCCCCCCGGGCGCCGCCCGCCGCCCCGCGCGCCCCGGGGCCGCCCCCCGCGCCCGGCGCCCCCGCAAACCGCCGCGCCGGCCGCCCCGCCCCCCCGGGCCCCCCGGCGCGCGCGCCCGCCGCGGCGCCGCGCCGCGCACCCCCGGGCCCGCGCCCGCCGCCGCCGCGCCCCCCGCCCCGGCCCCCGCCCGGCGGCGCCGGCCCCCCCCGCCCGCGCCGCGCCGCGCGCCCCCGCCGCCGCCCGGCGGCCCGCGCGCCCGCGCGCGCGCCCGCCCGCCCCCCCCCCGCCCCCGGCCGCCGCCGCCGGCCCGCCCGGGCGCCGCCCGGGGAAACCGCCCCCCCGGGCGCGCGCCCGCCCGCGCCCGCCCCGCGGGGGCCCGCGCCCCCGCGGCCCGCCCGCCCGGGGGCGCCCCGCCCCCGCGCCCGACCGCCGCGCGCCCCCCCGCGCGCGGCGCCCCCGCCGCGCGCCGGCGCCCCGCCCGCCCGCCCGCCGGCGCGCGGCGCCCCGCGCCGCCCCGGGCCCCGGCCCGCCCCCGCGCGCGCGCGCCCCCGGCGCCGCGCCGCCCCCGCCGCGCCGCCCGCGGGCGCGCGCCCGCCCCCCGCCGCGCCGGCCCCGCGCCCCCCGCGCCCCGGGCCCGGCCCGCGCCCGGCGCGGCCCGCCCGCCGCGGCCGGCCGCGCCCCGGCGCCCGCGCGGCGCGGACGCCCGCCCGCGCGCGGGCCCGGCGCCCGCCGGCCGCGCGCGCCCGCGCCCGCGCGCCCGCCGCCCCGGCCCGGGGCGCGAACCCCCCCCCGCGCCGCCCCGCGCGGGCCCCCCGGCCGGGGCGGCCGCCCCGCGCGGCCGGCCGGGCCCGGCGGCCCCCCGCCCGGCGCGCCGCCGCCCGCGCGCGCCCCGCCCCGCGGGCCCCCGCCCGCCGCCCCGCCGGCCCCCGCGCCCCGAACCCCCCCGGGGGGCCCCCGGCGCCGCGCGCCCCCCCCCCCCCCCCCCCGCGGGCCCGCGCCCGCCGCCCCCCCGGCCGCGGGCCGCGCCGCCCGGGCCCGGGCCCCCGGGGGCCGCCGCGCGCCCGCGCCCCCCGGCGCCGCCCGCGCGCGCGCCCCCCCGGCCCCCGCGAACCGCCCCGCGCCGCGCCCGCCGCGCGCCTCGCCGCCCGCCCGCGCGCGCCGCGCGCCGCGCCCGGCGCCGCCGCGCCGCGCGCCGCGCGGCGCGCCCCCGGGCGCCCCGGCGCCCGCCCCCGCCCCCCCGCGGCCCGCCCGCGCGCCCGCCGACGCCGCCGCGGCGCGGCCCGCCGCCCGCGCGCGACACGCGCCGCGCGCCCGCGCCCGCGCGCCGCCGCCGCGCCGCCGCGCGCCGCCGCGCGCCGCGCGCGACCCGCGCGCGCGCGCGCGCGCCGCGCCCGCGCCCCGCGCGCCGCGCGCGCCCGCGCCGCGCGGCGCCCGCCGGCCCGCGCGACCGCGCGCGCGCGGCCGCGCGCGACCGCGCCCGCGGCGCCGCGCCGCGCCGCGCGGCGCCGCGCGCCGCGCGCGCCCCGCGCCGGCGCCCCCCGCCCGCCGCGCGCGCCGCCCCCGGCGCGCGCGCGCGGCCGCGCGCGCGCGCGCCGGCGCCCCGCCGCGGACGCGCCGCCGCGCGCCGCGCCGGCGCGCGCCCCCGCGCGCCGCCCGGGGCCCGCCGCGCGGCCGCGGCCCCGCGCGGGCCCGCGCGCCCGCGCCGACCGCCCGCGCGCGCCGCGCCCGCGCGCCGCGCCGCGCGCGCCGCCCGCGCCGCGCCCCGACGCGCGCGCGCCCGCGCCGCCGCCCGCCCGCGCGGCGCCGCGCGCGCGCGCGCCCGCGGCGCGCGCGCGCCGCCGCGCGCCGCGCGCGCGCCCCGCGGCCGCGCGCACGCCCCGCGCCGCCGCGCCGCGCCGCGCGCCCGCGCCGCGCCGCGACCGCCCGCGCGCGCCGCGCGCGCGCGCGCGAACGCGCGCGCCGCGCGCGCGCCCCCGGCGCCGCGCGCCGCGCGCGCGCCCGCCGCGCGCGCCCGGCGCCGCCCGCCGCGCGCGCGCCGCACCGCGCCCCGCGCCCCGCGCGCCCGACCGCGCGCGCCCCGCGCGCGCCGCGCCCGCGCGCGCCCCCGCGCCGCCGGCCCGCCGCGCCGCGCGCGCGCGGCCGCGAGGCCGCGCGCCCGCCCGCGCCCGGCCGACGCGACCGCGCGCGCCGCGCCCCGCCGCGCGCGACCGCGCGCGCGCGCCGCGCGCCCGCCGCCGCCGCTCCGCCGCGCGCCCGCGGCACGCGCGGCCCCGCCGCGCGCGGCGCGCCGCGCCGCGCCGCGACCCGAACGCGCGCCGCGCCGCGCGCGCCGCGCTCGCGCCGCCGCCGCGCGCCCCGACGCCCGCGCCGCCCCGCGCCGCGCCGCCCGCGACCGCCGCCGCCGCGCCGCCGCGCGCGGCCCGCGCGCGCCGCCCGCCGCGCCGCGGCGCGCGCGCGCGCCCCGCCGGCCGCGCCGCGCGCCCCGCCCCGCGCGCCCGCGCGCCCGCGCCGTCCGCCGCGCCGCGGCCGCCGCCCGCCGCGCCGCTGCGACGCAAGCCCCCGCGCGCCGCGCCCCGGCGCCCGCGCCCGCCGGCGCCCGACGCGCGCCGCCGCGGCGCGCGCCCGCCCCCGCCGCCGCGCGCCGCGCGCGCGCCCCCGCGCCGGCCCCGCGCGCCGCGCCGCGCGCCGCCCGGCCCGGCGCGGCCGCCGCGCGCGCGCCGCGCCGCCGCCGCGCCGCCCCCCGGCGCCCGCCGCGCCCGCGCCGCCCGGCGCGCCGCCGCCCCCCCGGCGCGCGGCCCGCGCCCCGCCCGGCCCGCGCCGGCGCCCGCCGCCCCGCGCGCGCGCGCCCCCCGCCCGCCGCGGGCCCGCGGGCGCCCGCCCCCGCGGCCGCGCGGGCCCCGCCCGGCCGCGCGGCCCGCCCCGGCCCCGGCGCCCCGGCCCCCGCCCCGCGCGCGCCGCGCGGCCCGGCGCGGGGGCCGCCGCGCGGCCGCCCCCCGCGGGCGCCCGGGCCCGCGCCCCCGGCCCCCCGGCCCGGGGGCCCCGGCCCCCGCCCGCGCCGGCCCGGCCGCCGGCGCGCCCGACCCCCCGCGGGGGCGCCGGCCCGCGCGCCCGCGCGCGCCGCGCCCCCCCCCCCCGCCCCCGGGGGGGGGGGCGCCCCCCCCGGCGCCCGCGGGCGGCCCCCCGCCCGCCCGCCGCGCCGCCCGCGCCGCGCGCCCGCCGCCGCCCCCGGCGCGCGCCCGCCCGCGCGCCGCCCGCCGCCCCGGGCGCGCGCGCGCCCGCGCGCCGCCCCGCCGCCCGCGCCGGCGCCGCGCCGCCCGCCCGCGCGCGCGCGCGCCCGCGCCGCGCGCGCCGCCGCGCCCGCGCCCCGACGGCCGCCCGCGCGCGCCGCGCCGCCCCCGCGCCCCGCGCCGCCCGCGCGCCGCGCGCCGCCGGCGCCGCGCGCCGCCCCGCGCGCGCCCGCCGCGAGCCCGCGGCCGCCGCCCCGCGCCGCCCGCGCCGACCCGCGGGCCCGCCGCCGCCGCCGCGCGCCGCGCCGCCGGCCGCGGGCGGCCGCCGCGCCGCCCGGCGCCCGCGCCGCGCGCGCGCCGCGGCGCCGCGCGCGCCGGCCCCGCGCCCGCGCGCGCCGCGCCCCGCCCCCGCGCCGCCGGGCCGCCGGCGCGGCCCCCCGCGCCCGCGCCGCCCGCCGGCCGCCCGCGCGCCCGGCCGCGCGACCCGCGCGCGCCCCGGCGCGCGCCCGCGCGCCGCGCGCGCGCCGGCCGCGCGGCCGCGACCCCGCGCGCGCCGCCGCCGCCCGGCCCCGCCGCGCCCGCCGCGCGCCCGCGAGCCCCGCGCGCCGCGCGCCGCCGCCGCGCCGCCCGCGCGCCCCGCCCGGCGCGCGCGCGCCGCGGCGCCCGCGCGCGCCGCCGCCCCCGCGGCGCGCCCGCCCCCGCGCGCCCCCGCCGCCGCGGCGCGCCCCCGCCGCCCCCGGCCCGCCGCGCCCGGCGCCGGCCCGCGCCGCGCCCGCCGCGCGCGCGACGCGCCGCGCCGCGCCCGCCCGCGCCGCGCGCCGCCCGCGCCGCGCGCCGCGCGCCGCGCCCCCGCCGCGGCCGCGGCGGCCGCGGGGCGCGCCGCCCGCGCCGGGCGGGGCGCCCGCCCGCCGGCGCGCCGCCCGCGCCGGCGCGGCGCGCGCCCGCGGCGCGCCCGGGGACGCGCGCGCCCCCGGCCGCGCCGCCCGCGCGCCCCCCGCCCCCGCCGCGCCGCCGCCCGGCGCGCGCCCGCCGCGCGCGCCGCGCGGACCCCCGGCGCCGCGCCCCGCCGGCGCCGCGACGCGCCCGCCGCGCCGGCGCCCCGCCGCCCGCCGCCGCGCCCGCGCCCGGCCGCGCGCCGCCGCGCGCGAACCGCCGCGCGCGGCCGCGCGCCGCACGCCCGCGCCCGCGGCGCCGCGCGCCCGCGCGCCCGCCGCGCCCGCGCCCGCCGCCGCGCGGCGCCGGCCCCCGCGGCGCCGGCCGGCCGCGCCGCCGGCCCGCCGCGCCCGCGCGCGGGCGGTCCGCCGCGCCCCCGCCCGCCCGCGCGGCCCCCCGGGCGCCCCCCCAACCGGGCCGCCGCCCGCACGCCCGCGCCCCCGGCCCCGCCCGCCCGCCCCCAGGACCGCCCCCGCCCGCCGCCCCACCCCACCCGGGCCCCGCCCGCCGCCCGGCCGCCGCGCGCCCCAAACGCCCGGGGGGCCCGGGGCCCCGCCCCGCGCGCGGGCCCCCCGCCCGCGCCCGGGCCCCGCGCCGCCCCCCCCCCCCGGGGCCCCGCCGCCCCGCCGACCCGCGCGCGCGCGCCCCGGCCGCCACGCCCGCGCCCCCGCGCCCCGCGCCCCCCGCCCCGCCGCGCCCCGCGCGGCGCGCCCCACGGGCGCCCGCGCCCCGGGCCCCGGGCCCGGCCGGCGCGCCCGCCCCCGCCCCGGGGGCAAAGCCCCCGGGCCCGACCCGCGCCGCCGCAACGCCCGCCCCCCGCCCGGCCCGGGAAACCCGCGGGCCGCGCCCCCCCGGGGGCCCGGGGCGCCGGCCCCGCCGCCCCCCGGGCCGCGCCCGCCCGCCGCCCCCCTCCGCCCGCAACGCGGGGCCCCCCGCGCCGGCCCCGCCACCGCGCCCGCCGCGCCCCGCGACCCGGCCCCCGCGCCGCGCCCCCGGGCGGGCCCGCCGGCCGACGCCGCCGCCCCGCCGGGGCCCCCCGCGCGGCGCCGCCCCCCCGCCCGGGGCGCCGCCGCCGCGCGCCCCGCGCCGCGCCCCCGCCGCCCCGCGCCTGGCGCCCCGCCCCCCCCGGGCCCCCCGGGCCCCGCGCCGCGCCGCCCGCCGCCGGCCCCGCCCCGGGGAAACCCCCCGGGGGCCCCCGGCCCGCGCCCGCCGCGCGGGGCCGCCCGCGCCGGCGCTGCGGGGCCCAACCCCGGCGCCCCCGGGGACCGCCGCGCCGGGGGCGCCCCGCCGGCCCCCCGCGGCCCGCCCCGCCGGCCGCCCGCGCCGCCGCCCGCCGCCCGGCCCCCGCGGGGCCCGCCGCGCCGCCCCGGGCCCGCCCGCCCCGCCGCGCCCGCGCCCGCGCCCCCGGGGCCGGGGCCCCGCCCGCCCCGCCCCCGCCCCGGCGCCCGCCGCCCCCGGGCGCCCGGGGCGCGGGGCGCCCCCCGGGGCCCGCCGCCGAACGCCGGGCCCCGGGCCGCCCGCGACGCCCCGCGGCCCCCCGCCCCCCCGGGGCGCCCCCGCGCCGCGGCCCCGGGGCGCGGGGCCGCCGCCCGGGGGGCCCCCCCCCAAGCCCCCCGCCCGCCCGGCGCGCCGGCCCAGCCGGGGCGGCCCCCGCCCGGCCGCCGCGGCGCCGCCCGCCCCGCCCGGGGCCGCCCGCCCGCCCCGCGCGCCCCCCGGGGCCGCCCGCCGCGGGGGCCCCGCCGCCGCGCCGCCGCCCGCCCCCCCGCGCCCCCCGGGGGCCGGCCCGGCCGCCCCCCGCCCGCGGCCGGCGCCCCCGCGCCCGCGCGCCCGGCCCCGCCGCCGCCGCCCGCCGGCCCCCCGCCCGCCCGCCGCCCCCGCCGCGCCGCCGCGCCGCCCCCCGCGCCGCGCCGGGCGCCCCCCCGCGCCGCCGCGCCGCCCGACCCGCCCCGGCGCCCCGCCCTCGGCCCCCGGCGCCGCCCCGCGCGCGCGGCGCGCGGCGGGCCGCCGCCCCCCCGCCCGCCCGCCCCCCCGCGCCCCGGGCCGGGCGCGGCCCGGCCCCGCGCCCCCCCGCGCCCGGGCGCCCCCGGCCCGCCCGGGGCCCCCCCCCGCGCGCCCCGGGCGCGGGGCGGGGCCCGCCGGCGGGGCGGCCCCCCGCGCGGGGGGAGGGGCGCCCCGCGGCCCCGCGCCCGGGACCCCGCCCGCGGGCGCCGCGCCCCGCCCCACAACCCCGCCACCAAGCCGCGCCGGCCCCCGCCCCCGCGGCCGGCGCCCCCCGCGGCGCCCCCGCCGGGGCGCGCCCCCCCGCGCCCCCCGGGGCCGCCACGCGCCGGGCCCCGCCCGCCGCGCCCCGCCCGCCCCCCGCGCGCCCGGCCGCGGCGCCCCCCGCGGGGCCCGGGGCCCCGGGCGCCCGCCGGACGGCCGCCCCCGCCGGCCCGCCGCCCCGCCCCCGCGCGCCGCGGCCCCGCCCCGCCCGCCGGCCGCGCCCGGCGCCCGCCCGCGCGCGCCCGGGGGCCCGCGCCCCCGCGCGCCGCCCCCCGGCGACGCGCCCGCCCGCGCCGCCCCCCGCCGCCGCCGCGCGGGGCCCCCCGCGCCCCGCCGCGCGCGCGCCCGCGCCCGGCGCCGCCCGCGCGCGCCCCGGCCGCCCGGGCCACGGGGGGCCGCCGCCCGGGGGCCCGCCCCCCCGGGGCCCGCCGCCGCCCCCCCAAAGGCCGCCCCGGGGGCGCGCGCCCCGCCCGCGGCCCCCGCCCGCCCGCGCCCGCGCGCCCCGCCCCCCCCCCCGCCCCGGCCCCCGCCGCGCCGCCCCGGGCGCGCCGCCCCGAAACCCCCCCGGGGCGCCCGGCGCCCCCCGCGCCCGCCCCCGCCCGGCCGCCCCGCCGCGCCGCGCCGGGCCCGCAAAGCCGGGGCCGGCCGCCCCCGCGCGCGCCCCCGGGCGGCGCCGCCCCGGTCCCCCCGGGCGCCCCCCGCCGCGCCCGCCGCGACGCCCGCGCGCCCGCCGCCGCCCGCCCGCGCCCGCGCCCCCGCCCGCGGGCCCCGGGGCCCCCGCCCGCGCCGCCCGCGCCCCCCGGCCCCCCGGGGCCCGCCGCCGCCCGCCCGCCCGCGCCCCCCGGGCCCCGTCCCCCCGCGCGCCCCGGGCGCGCCCGCGCGGCCCGCCCCCGCGCGCGCCGCCCCGGGGCGCCCGCGCCCGCGGCCGCCCGACCCCGCCCGCCGGAGGGCGCCCGCGCCGGCGCCGGCGCCGCGGCGCCCGCCGCCCCGCGCGGCCGGGGCCCCCCCCGCGGGCCCCCGGGGCCCCCGGGGGCCCCGCGCCCGTCCCCGTCCCGCCCGCCACGGCCGGCGCCCCGCCCCGCCGCCGCGCCGGCCGCGCGCGGCCGCGCCCGCCCCCGCCGCCCCGCGGCGGGGCCGCGCCGCGCCCCGCCCCCCGCGCCCCGCCCGGGGCCCGCCGCCCCCCCCGCGCGGCCCCCGCGCCCCCCGGACGCGCCCCCGGGGCGCCCGCGCCCCGGCCCCGCGCCCGCCGCCCCCCGCCCGCGGCCCGCCGCCGCCCCCCCCCGCGCGCGCCGCGCGCCCGCCCGGGCGCCCCGCCGGGCCCCCGGGCCCGGCGCCGCCCGCCCCCCGGGGCCGCCCCCGGGCCCCCCGCCCCCGCGGCCCGCCCGCGCCGCCCCGGCGGCCCGGGCGCCGCGCCCGCGGGCGCCCCCCGCCGCGCGCCGCCCGCGCCGGCCGCGCGCCGCCGCCCGCCCCGGGGCCGCCCGGGCCCGACGCGGCCCCGGCCCTGGCCGCCCGCGCCCGGCGCGGCGCGGGCGGCGCCCGGCCGCCGCGCCGCCGGCGCCCCGCCCCGCGCGCGCCCCCCCCGCCCGCGCGCCCCCCGCGCCCGCCGCCCGCGCAACCGCGCGCCCGGCCCGGCCCCCCGCCGCGCCCGCCAACCCCGCCCCGCGGGGAACCCCGCGCGCGGCCGCGCCCCGCGGCCCGCCCGGGGCCCCCGGGGCCCCCGCCGCCCGCCCCCCCCGCCCGCGCCGCGCGGCCCCGCGGCCGCGCGCGGGCCCCCGCGCCCCCGCGGCGCCCCCCGCCCGCCGGGCCCCGCCCGCCCCCCGCCCCCCCCCGCCCCGCGCGGCCCCGCGGCCCGGGCCCGCCCCCGGGCCCCAACCCGGGCCCCGGCCGCCCCGCCCCGCGGCCGCCCCGCGCCCCGCCCGCCGGCCCCCCGCCGCCGCCGCGCCGGCCGCCCCCGGCCCCCCCCGGGGCCGGGCCGCCCCCCCCGGGGCCCGCGCCGGGCCCCGCCCGCCGCCGGGCCCCGGGGGCCGCCCCCGCGGGGGCCGGGCGCGCCGAGCCGCGGCCCGGCCCCCCGCGCCCGCCCGCGCCGGCGCGCGCCGCCGCCCCGCCGGCGCCCGCCCGCCGCCCCGCGCCGCGCCGCCGCCAGGCGGCGCCCCCCGCCCGCGCCCCCGCCGCCCCGCCGGGCCGCGCCCCGCGCGCCCCCGGCCGCCGCCCCGGGGCCCCGGGCCGCCCGGCCGGCCCGCCGCGCCGCCCGCGGCGCGGGCGGCCCCCCGCGGGGCCCCGCGCCCCCCGGAGCCCGCCGCCCGCCCGCCGACGGGGCGCCCCCGAACGGCCCCCGGCCCCGCCCCCGGGGCCCCGGGCCCCCCCGCGCGCCGGGGCCCGCGCGCGGCCGCCCCCCGGGGGCGCGGCCCCCCCCCCCGACGCCCCCGCCCGCGGCCCCACCCCCGGCCCCCGCGCCCGCCCCCGCCGCGCGGGGCGCCCCCCCCCCGCCCCGCCCGCCCCGCCCCGCCCGACCCCCCGGGCGCCGCCCCGCCGGCTTTCCCCGCGCGGCCGCGGCGCCGCCCCCGGGGAAGCCCCCGCGCGCGCCGCGCCCCGCGCCCCCCGCCCGCCGCCGCCCGCCCCAAACCGCCGCGGCCGCGCCCCCGGCGCCGCCGCCCCGGCCCCGCGCCCCGAGGCCGCCCCCCGGGCCCCCGGCCCCGGGCCCCGCCCGAGCCGGGCGCCCGCCCGGGGACCGCCGCCCCCGGGGCCCCGGCGCCGCGCGCGGGCCGCCGCACGCGCCGGGCGCGTGGCCGCCGGCCCGCGCCCGCGCCCGCCGGGGCCGCCCGCCGCGCCCCCCCCCGGGCGCGCCGCCGCGCCCCCCTCCGGCGGCGGCCCCCGCCCCCCGCCCCGGCCCGGCCCGCCCGCCCCCGGGGCCGGCCGCCGCGCCCCCCCCCGGCCCGCGCCCCCCCGCCCCCCCTCGGCCGCCGGGGGCGGCCCGCCCGCCCGCGCCCGGCGCCCGGGGCCCGCCGCGGCCCCGCCCGCCCAAACCCCGGGGCCCCGCCGCCCGCCGCCCCGCCCCGGCACCCCCGGCCCCGCCCGGGGGCCCCCCCGCCGCCCGCCGCCCCCGCCCGGCGGCCCGCCGGGGCCCCGCCCGCCGCGAACCGACCGCCGGCCCGGGCCCCGCCGCCCCCGCCCCGCGGCCGCCCCCCGCCCCGCAACCCCCCCCGCCGCGGCCCGCCGGCCCGCCCGCCGCCCGGGGCCCCCCCCCGGGCCCCCCGCGGCGCAAACCCGCCCGGGGCCCGCCGCGGGCCCGGGCCCGCGCGCGCGCCCGGCCGCGCCCGCCGCCGCCCGCGGCGCCCGCGCCCCGGCGCCGCCGCGCGCGGCGCCCCCGCGCGACGGCCCGCGCGCGCGGGCGCAGCCGGCGGCCCGCAGCGCGCCGTGCCCGGGCCGGCCGCCCGGGCGACCCGACCCGACCGCCCGGGCGCCGCCCGCGCCGGAGGGCGCGACGCGCGGCGGAGGGCGCGCGCCGCGCGCCGGCGACCACGGACGCCGCGCTTCCCGGCCGCGCGGCGCCCCGCGCCAGTCCACCGCGGCCGCGCGGCGACGCGCGGCACCCGCGCGCGGACGCCCCGCGGCCCGCCCGCCGCAGGCCGCGCCGGCGACGCCCCCGTCGCCGCGGGGGCGGGCCCGACCCGGCGGCGCCCGGCGCGCCCGCCGGGCCGGCGCGCCCCGCGCCGCCACCGCCAGCCGACGCGTCTGCGCGCGTCCCCCCGCGACGCCGCCCCCGCGCGACTGCGGCGCGCCGCCCGCCCGCCGGCGCGGCGCGACACACGTCGCCGACGGCCGCCCGCGACGGCCGCCCGCGCCCTCGCGCGCCCGGCGCGAGGCGCGCGGGGCGGCCCGCGCGCGGCCGCCGCCGCGGGCAGCAGACCGCGCGCCGGCGGGGCCCGACGCGGCGCGGCGGGCCCCGGCGGGCCGGACCGCGACCGCCGTTCGCCCGACGCGGCCCGCCCGCCGCGCGCCGCGGCGCGCGCGGGCCGCGACGCCGGCGCGCGCGCCCGCGCCCGACGCAGCCGACCGCGGGCCCGCGGACACGCGCCGCGCCCGCCGCGTCGGGCCGGCGCCGCGCCGGCCCCAGCCGCCCCCCGCGCACGCGGGGGCGGGCGGACCGCCGCCGGCGCGGGGCCCCGGGCCGATTTCCCGCCCGCCGGGCCGGGGCCGCCGCGCCGCCCGCGCGGCCCGCCCCGGCGCGACGCGCAGGCGGACGGCCGGCGGCGCGCGCGCCGACCCGCGCGCGGCCCCCGTTCCTGGGACGCCGCGCCGCGACGCCGCCGCGCGACGCGGGGCGCCCGCGCGCGCCACGCTGGCCCGGGCCCGCGCGCCCCCCAGACGCGCGCCGCGCGCGCGCGCGCCCCGCGCGACGCCCGCGGCGGCGCTCAGCCGGGCGGCCGCGCCGCGACGCGGCGCCCCGCCGCGCGCGCGCGGCGCGGGCGCCGACCCCGCGGCGGCCGCCGGCGCCGCGGCGCGCGCCGGGCGGGCGCGGCGCGGGCGCCCAGGCCCGCAGCGCGAGCGCCGTCGACCGCGGCGCGCGGGCGGACCGCGGGGCCGACCCGGCGCGCGCCGCGCCCGCCGACAGCGGGCGGGGCGCGCCCGCCGCCGCGACCGCGGCGGCCACACGCGCCGGACCGCGCGGCGCCGCGCCGGCCGCGCGCGCCCGGCGCCCGCAGCCGCCCCGCGCGGCCGGCGGCCGCGCGCGCGACCGCGCCGCCGCCGACGCTCCGGCCCAGACGCGCGCCGGCGGGGGCCGCCCGCCGCGCGCCGCCGCGGGGACCCCGCGCGGCGACCGCGCCGCCCGACGCGGCGGCCCCGACGACGCGGGGCGGGCGCCGCGCCGACGCGGGCGGCGGGGCCCCGGGGCGCCGCGCCGCGACGGCCCCCGCGGGCCGAATCCCCGCGCCGCGGACCGGATTTTTCGCGGCGGGGGCGGGTCGCGCGCCGGCCGCGGCGCGCGGGGCGCGCCGCGCGATCGGCCGCCCCGCGCGCGCCGCTGCGGCGATTTTTTTCCGACCCCCGCGCGCCGGCCGCGCCGGCTTTGACGCCGGGCGCCGCCGGCCGACGGCCGCCGCGGCGCCGGCGACGCGCCGTCGGCCGGGCGGGCAGGCCCCCCGCCGGACCGCCCGCGACCCGCGCGCCGCGCGGCGCGGCGCGGCGCGCCCGCGACGCGCCGCCGACCGGCGGGCAGCGCGACCCCGCTGGCCCCCGGGCGCGCGCCGGCGCCGCCGCTGCCCGACCGCGCCCGCCAGGCCCCCGCGCGTTCCCGCCCGGCCCCCCCGGGCGGCGGCCGGCGCGCGCGCGGCGACGCCGGCGGCGGCGGCGCCCGCCGCGCCCCTGCGCGCGGCCCCCGCCGCGCCGCGCGCCCGGGGCGACCCGCGGCCGCCCCGCCCGCGGCGCCGACGCGCGCCGCGGCGGGCGCGGCCCGACGGGCGCCGCGCGGACGGCGCGGCGCCACCGCGCGACGGCGCGCCCCGACCGGCCCGCGCCAGCGCGGCACCCACGCGCCGCGCCGCCCGCAGCGCGCCGCGCGCCCCGCGCCGCGCAGCGGCGCGCGAGCCGCGGGGGCGCCGGACGCCGCGGGCGCGCTCCGCCCGCGCGCGGGCGGCGCACGCGCGCGGCGGCGCGGCGGCCCGCGCGGGCCGTCGGCGCGGCGCGCCGCGGCGCCGCCCGCCGCGCGCGCCGGCGGCCGGCGGACGGCGCACTTGCCCGCCGCGGCCCGGCGCGACGCGCGGCGGCGCCGGAGCAGGAGCGCGCGCGCCGCGCGCGCGCCCCGGCCGCCCCCGCGGATACGCGCACCGCGCGGGACGGCGCCCGCGCGGCCGCGGCCCGGGCGCCGCGCCGCGGGGAACACCCCCGGCCCGGCCGACGGCGCTGCCCGCGCCGGATACGGGGCGGAGGCGCCCGGCCCCGCGCTGCCGGCGCGCGGGCCGGCGCGCGCGGGCCGGCGCGGCCGCGCCCGCCGCCCGCGCTGCGCCGGGACCCGCGCCGCGCGACCGCGGGCGCCAGGCGCCGGCGCGCGCGACGGACCCGCCGCGGACGACGGGCGATCGCGAAGCGGCCGGCCGCGGGCGACGGCGAACCGACCGCGGCGCAGCCCCGCGCGATCGCGCCGGGCGAATCCGGCCGATCCGGCGGGCGACACGGCCGCGCGCGCGCGCGCGGCGCCGGGGCCGCGGCGGCGCGCGGGACGCCGCCGCGCCCCGCCGACGCGCGACGCGACGCCGCCGCCCGCCCGCGGCGCGCGCGCCCCTGCGCCCCGGCGCTAGACGCCCGGCGAACCGCGGCGCCCCCGCGCGCGGCGCCGCGCGCGGCCGTGCCTCGGCGCCGCCGCGGGAGCTTTTGGCCGCGGCCGCGCGGCCGCCGCCCCGGGGCGCCGTCCGGGCCCCGGGCGCGGCGGCGCGCGCCCCGGGGCGCGCGCGCGGAGCGGCGCGCGCGAACCGCGCCCGCGCGGGCGCGCGCGCGCCGGCCGGGCGCGCGCGCGCGCGGGGGCGGAGCGCCCGCGCGGCGCGGCCGCGGCGCGCGACGGCGGGCCGCGCCGCGGCGCGGCGCCCGCGAGTCCGGCCGCGCCTGCGCCCGCCCGCCCGCCCTCGCGGGCGCGGCCGGCCGCGGCCCCCGGCGGCCCGACCCCCGGCCGCGCGGCGCGCCCGCCGGCGCGCCGCGCGAGGGCGGCGTCGCGCGCGGCGACGGCGGCGCGCTCGCAGCGCCGCCGCCCCGGCGCGCCGGGACCAGCCGCGCCGGACGCGACCGGCGCCCGGGCCCGACCCGCGACCGGCCGCGGCCGCCGCACGACAGCCGGCGCTTTTCCGGGACGCCCGCGAACGACGGCGCCGGGCGGGCGCGCCCGGGCGCCCCGCCCGCCGCGCCGCCGCGCCCGCGCCCGGCGGGCGGCCGCGCCGGGGTCCGGCGCCCGCGCCGCCCGAGCACCGCGCGCCGGCGCGCCGCCGCCCCGGAGCGACCCGCCCGGGGTCCCCGGGGCCACGACCGGCCGCGCCCTTTTTCGCCGCCGGCGCGCGCGGACCAGACGGCCCCGCCGGCGCCCGCGCCAGCGCCCGCGCGACGCCGGGCTGCCCGCGCGGCGACCCGGCGGGCGCAGCCCGCGGCGCCGCGCGCGCGGGGACGAGCCCGCCCGACCGGGCCGGCGGGCGCCGGGCGGCGCGGCCGCCGCCGCCCCGCCCGCGCGCCCCGCCCGACCGGCGGACGGCCCAGGCGCGACGACCGACGCGCCCGGCCGCGGGCGCGCCGCCGCCCGCGCGCCCGCGCGCTGCGCGGCCCGCGCGGCGCGCCGGGCGCCCGCCCGCGCCGCGCGCGCCCGCGACCGGCGCCCGCGCCGCGCCCCGGCGAGGCCGGCGCACGCGCGGCCCCGGGACGCCCGACCGCGCGGCGCGCGCCCCGACGCCGGGGGGGGCGGGCGCGCCTAGGGCCCGCCCCGCCGGCCACCGGCCGGACGGCGCCTGGCGCGCCGCGGCCCGCCCCGCGCGGGGCGGCGACCCGGACCGGAGCACGCCCCGGCCGCCGGGGCCCGCGCCGCCGGCGCGCGGCCGGCGGGACGCGCGCCCGCGAGCCGGCGCGACCCGCCCTGCGCGCCGCAGCCGCCGGACGCGATTTCGCCCCGCGCGTCGCCGGCGCGGTGGTCCGACCCGACGCCCCGACGACGATTAAAACCGGCCCGCGCAGGCGGCGGCCGGCCGCCCGCGGCGCGGCGCGGGCTTTGGTTGCGCGGGCCCGGCCGCGCCGCCGCCGGCCGCGGCCGCGCTGCGCCCCCGCCGCGCGCGCGCGCCCCGCGCGCGGCGACGACCCCGCGCCCCGGAGGGGCGGGGACGCGCCGGCCGGCCGGACGCCCCGGGCCGACGCGGACAGCGCCCAGCGCGCCGGGCCCGACCGGCGGCCGCGCCCCCCCGCCGCGGCGGCCGCCGGGGGCGCCCGGAGGGCGGGCGCAGACCGCTGCGCCCCGCGCGCGCGCCGCCGGACAGCGCGCCCGGCGCGCGCCGCGTACGCGAAGGCAGGACACCGCGCGCGGCGCCCTGCGGGTGATCGCCCGACACCGCCAGGGCCGCGCCGCCCGCGCGCGCACGGACCGGCGGCGCACGCGAGCGCGCGGCGACGCCCGCGCGCGGCCGCACGCGCGGGCCGCGCCCGGCGCCGGGCGCCGGCCGCGCGGCGCGGACGACCGCCCGGGCCACGCGCCCGCCCGGCCGCGCCGCGCCGCCGACGCGCGCCGCCCGCCCCGCGCCCGGCGGCGCCCCGCGGGGGCGCCGCCCGGACCGACGCGCCCCGCGCGGGTCGCACTCGAGACGGGGCGCCGGCGAGCGCCGGCGCGCCCGCAGGCGCGCGGCGACCGGCTCCCGCGCGCGCCGGCGGCGCGGACCGCCGCCCCGACGGCATCGCGGCGGGCGCAGGGCGCCCGCGCGCCGCCGCGTCGGCGCCGGACGCGCGGCGCCAGCGCGGGGCGCCGCCGCGGCCGCGCGCCGACGCGAGCCGCCGCCCGCGGCGCGCGCCCGCGGCCGCCCGCGCGACCCGCGCCCGCCCCCCCCCGGGCGCGCGGCCGCCGGCGCGGACGCGCGGCCCGCGCGCGGCGGCGCGCCGCGCGCGCCGACCGCCCGCGCTCGCGCCGCCGCGCGCCGCGGCGGCGGCCTCCGAACGCGCCGCCCGCCGCCCAGGGCGCGCGACGACGCCCCGCCGCCGCGGCGATCCGCGCGCCCCGCGCGCCGCGCCGCCCCGCCCGCGCGCGGCTGGCGGCGCAGGCGCGGCGCGGCGCGCGCGGGAGCGCGCGCCGCGCCCTCGCCGGCGCGCCGGGCCCGACGACGCCCGCCGCGCGCGCTCGGACGCGCACGACGACCGGCGCCCGCGCGACCGCCGCGGCGCTGGACGCCGAGGGGCCGCCGAGGGGCCGCCGCCCGGCGCCGGCGGGGCGCGCCCGCGCGGCCGCCCGCGCGACCGCCGGGGGCACGACGCGCCGCCGCTCACCGCCGATCGGCCGCGGCCGCGCGCGCGGCGCGCGCGCCCCGCGCGCGCGCGGGCGGCGGCGGTTCCCCCCGCGGCGCCGCCTCGCCGCCGCGGGCCCCCGGACGCGGGCCCGGAGCGGCCGCGCGCCGCCGGCCGCGCGCGCGGCGCCGCCCCCCCGGCGACGGCCCGCCGGCCGCCGCGCGTCGGCCCCGCGCGGCGCGGGCGACGCTCAGACCCCGATCCCCGCGCGCGCGGGGGCCGCCCGGCTCCGCGCGCGGGAGCGCGCGACCGACCGGCGGCGCTGCGCCGCCGCGCGCGCGCGGCGCGCGGCCGGCGCGGCCGCGCGCGACCGCGCCGCCGCGCGCGACGTGTGTGACCGGACCCGCCCGACCGCCGCGGGACGACCCGGCGACGCGCCCGCGGGCGGACACTGCGCGCGGCGGGCGCGCCGGGCCGTGCCGCCCGCGCGCGCGCCGACGCGCGCCGCCGCCCGCGCGGGGGGCGCGGACCGGCGCCGCCCGCCCCGCGCCGCGCCCCGCGGCGCCCGCCCGCGGCCGCGCGCCGACGACGGGGACGCCGCGCGCCGCGGCGGACGGCGGCGGCCGGCGGCGCGCAGCCGGGCCCGGGCGCCCCGCCCGCGCCGCGCGGCGCCCCCGCGCCGCGACGCCCGCCACGCGCGGCCCCGCCGGCCGCGACGCCGCGGCCCGGCGGGCCCGCGGCGGGACGAAAGACGCGCGATCGGGGGCGCCGCGCGCGCGGGCCCGCGGCGCCTAGCCGCGCGCCGCGACCGACCACCGCACCGCGGAGCGCCGGCGCGGCCGCGCCCGCCGACGGCGCGCGCGGCGACGATCGCGCGCGCGCCCCCGCCCCCGCCCCCCGACGCGCCGCGCCGCGGCGGCGGGCGGGCGCGGCGGAGCCGACGCCCGCCGCGGCGCGCGGCGGCGGCGACGGCGACGCGCGGGCGCGGCCCCGCCGCCGCCGGCGCGACGCCGCCCGGGCCCGGCGGGCGCCCGCCCCGCCCCGCCCGCAGCCGGCGCGCGCGCCGGCAGGGCCCCGCGCGCCCCGGACCCCGGCCCCGGCCCCGCGCCCCAGACGCCGCCCGCGCCGCCGGCCGGCGGCCGCGCCCGCCGCGGGCGGCGCGCCGCGCGCGAACGCGGGTGGGCCGCGCCGCCGCGGCGACCGCGCGCGCCGCCGGCGCCGCCCCGCGCGGCGCGCCGCGCGTCGGCGCGCGGCCCGGCCGGCGTGGACCGGGCGCGGCGCGCGCCGCGCCGCCCCGCGCGCCGCGCCAGCCGCGGACCCGCGCACGCCGCGGGCGCCGAACGGATCGGGCGCGCGCGCCCGCCCGCGGCCGCGGCCAGGACGCGCCCGGCCGCCGCGACGCCGCGCGCGCGTGACCCCCGACCCCGGCGGCCGGCCGCCGCGCCCGCTCCGCGCCGCGGCCGCCGCCCGGCCCCGCCCGCGCAGGCCCGCGCCGACGGCCGCCGGCCCGACACGCCCGCCCGCCGGCGGCCGCTGCCGCGGCGCGGCGCGGCGCGGGCCCGCGGACGCGCGCGGCGGCCCGCCCGCGCGAACGTCGCGCGGCGCCGCCGGACCCGCCGGGCCGGCGCGCCGCGGCGCGCGCGGCGGACGGGGCCGCGCGCCGGGCCGCCGGCGGGACCCGCCGCGGCCCGCCGCGCCCGCCGCGCCCCCGCGGCCGCCAGGGCGGCCGGCCCGACGGCCCCGCGCCCGCGCGACGCCTCCCCCGCGCGACTCGGACGCCCGCCGCCCGCGACAGATTCTGCGCGCCCGCCGACGACGCCCCGACGGCCCGCCGCAGGCCGCCGCGCGGCAAGCGCGGCGCGCGCGCGCGGCGGGCCCGGCGCGCCGCGCGTCGCGCTGGCGCGACGGCGCCCGCCGCGACGCGGGCGCCAGGCGCCGACGGGGCGCGGCGCGGGCGGCCGAGCCGCGCGCGGCGGCGACGGCGCGGGGATTCGCCGCGGCGCGCCGCCCCCCGCCGCCCGGCCGCGGCGGCGCGCCTGCCGGCGACGACGCGAGCCGCGGCGCGCCCCGCCGAGGACGCCGACGCCGACCCCGCCGGCGCCGCCCGCCGCGGCGCGCCGCCTCGCGCCCCCGGCGGCGCCGCGGACGCCGGCGCCTGGGCGGCGGCGCGCGCCCGCGGGCGCCCGCGCGGGGACGCGCCCGGGCGCGGGACGCGCGGCGTGGCCCCCGCAGGACGCCGGCGACCCCACGGCGCCCCTCTTTTCTCGCCGCGCGGGATTTCGGGGCGCCGCCCCCCGCCCCCCCCGCCCGCGCGGCGCGCGCGCCCCCGGCGGCGGCGGCGACGCGCGCGCAACCGCGGCGCGCCGGGCGCGCGCCAGGCCGGCCGAAGACCGCCCGGCCCGCCCTGCGGCGACGCCGCCGGCGCGCCCCGCGCCGCGGACGGACCCGCCGGCGACGGCCGCGACGCCCGCGCACCCGCGCGGCGCCCGCGACCGCCGCCGCCGGCGGGGCGGGCCCGCCGCCCCCCGCGGACCGCCCCCGCGGCGGGGCGGCGACACGCCGCGCCCGCCGGGCGCGCGGACGGACGCGCCGCCGCGGCGCGGCGCGGCGCGCGGACGCTCGCGCCGCGCGCGCGACGCGCGCGCCGCGACGGGCGGCGCGCGGCGGCCGACGGCGCGGGCCGCACGGCGGCGACCGCGACGGCGCGCCGGGCGCGCGCTACGGGCGGCCGCCGCGGGCGCCGCGACGCGCGCGGGGCGCGCCGCCCCCCGGCCGCGGGCCGCGCGCGGCGGCGACCGCTACTTCGGCCCGACGGACCGCGCGCGGCCGGCGCGCGCGCGGCGCGCCCGCCGGCCGCCGTCGCCGCCCGGCGCCGGCGGCGCCGCGACCGCAGCCGCGCGTGGCGACGCGGGGCGCCCGCGAGCGCGGCCGCGCGGCCGGGCGCGCCGGCCGCCGACGGCGACGGCGGGCGACGACCGCGGCGCCGGCGAATTCCGCGCGCGCAGGCGGCGCGCCCGCGACCCGCCCGCGGCCGCCGACGCGACCCGCGTCGGACGCAGGCGCGCCTGGGCCGACGCCCGCGGGCAGACGGCGCGCGCGCCCCGACCCCCGGCGGACCGCGCGCGCGGCCACGCGACGGCGCCGAGGCGGCCGCCCGGCGCCGCGCGGAGGCCGGCGCCCCCCGGGCGCGGCGCCCCCCGCCGCGCGCCAGGGGCAGCGCGCGCGCGCAGCGACGCGGGGGGCGCCGCGCAGCGGCGGCCGACGCGCCGCGGCGGCGCGCCGACCGCGGCCGGACCGGCCCGCCGCGAGGCGCCTCCCGGCGGCTTTTCGGCCCGCCGCGCCCCGCGGGCGCGCCCGCGGCCCGGCGCGCGCGCGCCGCCCCCGCGGTCCCGGAGGGGCAGCGCGCGCCCCGCGCGGCCGCGTCGCGGCGCGACGCGCGGCGCCGACGCGCGCGCGGGACCGGGCGCGCGGCCGCCCGCCCGGCGCCGGCGCGGCCGGCCCCGGGCCGCGCGCCCGCCCCCCGCGCGACGACCCGCCGGCGGCCGCGCCAGGGGCGCGCGCGGGGACCCGCGGGCCCGCCGCGGGCGGCGGCCGCCCGGCCGCGCGCGCGACGCGCGACGCGCCGCCGGCGCCAGCCGGGCGCGACCCGCCGGCGCGCGCGCGCCCGCCCGCGAACCCCCCGGCCGCGCGGCGCGCGCGGCGCCGGCCCGCGATTCGGCACGCGCGGACGGGCCCGCGGCCCGCCCGGCAGACCGCGACGGGGCGCGCGCGCTCGCGCGCGACGCGCGCCGGGCCGCCCGGCGGCGACGGATCCCCGCGGCGCGATTAACGCCGCGACCCCGCGCACGGGGCGCCGCGCGCCGGCGCCCGCCGCGGCGCGACGGCCGCCGCGCGGCGCGGGCGCGGCCGCCGCCCCGGACGCCGCCCGGCGGGCGCGCGCGCCGACGTCGCCGGAGCGCCGGACGCGCGCGCGCGCGGCTCGACCGCGCCGGCGGGCGCTGGGCCGCGCCGACGCTGGACGCCGCCCCGCGCCCCCGACGGGACGGGCGCCGCCCGGGCCCGGCGCCCCGCGCCGGGCAGGCCGCCCGGCGCGGACCGCCGGCGACGCCGACGCGACGGGCCCCGCGGCGACGGCCGGACGGCGAGGCCGGCGGCCGCCGCGCGACCGCGACGCCCCGGCGCGCGCCCGCCCGGCCCGCCGGGGCGGCGCGGCGCGGACCCGACCCGATTTCCGCCGGCGCGCCCGCGTGACCGGCCGCAGGGGCCCGCGGGCGCGCGCGGCGCCGCCGGGCGCCGCGCCCGCCGCGCCCGCCGGGCGGCGCCGCGACCCGACGGGCCTGGCGCCGGCCGGCCCCGACGCCGTGGGCCGCGCCCGGGGCGCCGCGCCCGCGACCCCGGGCGCCGTCCCGCGGAGCCGGGCCCGGCGCGCCGCCGCCCGCAGGCGCCGCCGCCCGGCTCGCCCCCCCCGCGCGCGCGCGCGCGCGCGCGCCCGCGCCGGCCTGGCGCCGCGGGCGCTGGCCGGGGACGGCGGCGCGCCGCGGCCGCCCGCGCCGCGCGCCCGCGACGGCCCGCGCCCCGACGCGCCGGCCGCGCCCGCGGACGCCGCCCCGAGGCGCGCGCGCCGCCCGACGGCCGCGTTCGCCGCGACCGCTCGGGGCGCCCCCGGGGGCCGGGACCGGACCGGCGGCCGCTGCGGTCGCGCCAGACCCGAGATTTTCGGCGAGCAGTCGGATTTTCCCGCGCGCGCGATCGGCCGCCGGGACGGCCGCGGGCCGCGCGGGGCGGACCGCGCGCCGGCGCGCGGCGCGCGCGGGCGGGACGCCGCGCCGCGCCCGGCGGCCCGCAGCGCCGCGCCCGCGCGCGCGGCCGCGCGCGCCCCGGGCGCCGCCCCAGCGCCGCGCCGCGTAACCGCGCCCAGTGGCGCGCGACGACCCGCGCCGACGCGCCGCGCGCGCCGCGCGACCGGAGCGCGCGCCGCTCGCGCCGCCGGCGCCCGCGCGACGGCGCGCGCCGCCGACGCCCGCCCGCGGGCGTGCCCGCGGGCCGCGCGCGGCGCACGCGACGGCCGGGACCGACCCCGGCGCCGCGGCCGCCCGCGACCGCGGACGGGCCGCGCGCCGGCGCCAGCGCGCGGCGGCCCGCCCGCCCCCGGCCGCGCGATCCGCCCGGACGCGCGCGCCGCGCGGGCGGGAGGCGCGCGACGCCCGACGGGCGCGGACGCCGGCGCGCGGCGCTGGCGGCCCGCGCGGCGACGCCCGCGCGGCCGCCCCGACGCGCCGGGCCGGCGACCCCGCCCGGGCGCCGGGGGCCCGGCGGGAGCGCGCCGACGCGGGACCCGCGGGACCGCGCCGGACGCGCCCCGCCGCGGCCGGGCGCGCGCCCGCGGCCGCGCGCGCGCGCGCAGCGCGAACGGCGCGGGCGCGGCCCGCGACCCGCGGGGGGCACGGACGCCCGGCGCGCGCGTCGCGCGCCCGCCGGCGCCGCGCGCGCCGCCGCCGCGCGCCGCGCCGGCGACCAGCGCCGCGGCCCGCCCCCGCGCGCCGCGCCGCGCGCGGCGCGCGCCCCCCGCGGCCGCGCGGGGGCGCGGCGGCCCGCGGCGACCGCGCGCAGGCCCTCCGGCCGCCCGACCGGACCGCACGCCCGCCAGACGCCCGGCGCGATCGGCCGGCCGCGACGGCGCGCCCCGAGCGCGCCACCCCGCGGCGCGCGCGCGCCCACCGCGGGCCGCGCGGGGCCGCCGCGCCGCCCCCGGCGCGGGCCCAGCGCGCCCGGCGACGGCGCAGCGGCCGGCCCCGGGGCGCTCGCGCCGCCGCGCGCGCGCCCGCTCGGCGCGGGGCCCCCGCGCGCGCGCCGCGGCCCGGCGGCGGCGCGGCGCCGCGCGCGCCCGCGCGACGCGGGCCCCGCCGGGACGCCCCGCGCCGGCCCGCGCGCGGCCGGCGCCGAGCGCGGCGCGCGCGGCGCCGCGCGCGCCCGCGCGCGCCCGGCCGCCGCGCCCGCCGCGCGTGGACCGCCCGCGCGCGACGGCCGCGGCAGCGCCGCGCCGGGCGGCGACGCGCCGCGCGCCGGGGCGCGCGCCCCCCGCGCGACCCGCGCCGCGCGCAGGCGGCGCGCGCCGACCGGGCGCCGCCGCGACGACCCGACGCGCGCGCGCGACCGGCGAGCGCCCGCCGGGCGCCGAGCCCCCGCGGGCGCGACGCGATTTTTAACGACCCGGCGGCGACGCCGCGCGCCGCGGGCGCCGGCCGGCCAGACCCGGCGGCCGCGATTCGGCCCGCGCGCGGCCCCCGCGCGCCCCGCGCGCCCCGGGCCCGGTCCGCGCCCGGCGGCCCGCGCGCGGGCGGCGCCCGCCCGGCGCCGGCGCGCCACCGGGCCAGCGCGGCGCCCCCCGCGCCCGGCGCCGCCGGCGCGGCCCGGGGCGGCCGACGCGCCCGCCGCGCGCGGCCGCGCCGCCCGAACGCGCCCGCGCCCGCGCGCGGCGGCAGCCGCGGCGCCGCGGCCGCGCCGACGGGCGGCCGCCAGGCGCGCCCGCGCGGCGCGCGCGCGGCGCGCGCGCGCCGCGCGGGCCGCGCGCGCGCGCGGGGGCGGGCGCGCCGGCGGGCGCCCGCGCCCCGCCCCGCGCGCGCGCGCGCCCGGGCCCCCGCGCGCGCGCCGCGCCGGGCGCGCGCGCCGCGCGGCGACGGCCGCGCGCGGCGACGCGCGCACGCGCGGCCGAGCGCGCGCCGCGCGGGCGCGCCCGCGCGCGGAACGCGACAGCGGCGCCGCGGCGCCGACGTCGCACGCCGCGGGCCCCGGGCACGGGCGCGCCGGCGCCGGCCCCCGGCGCGCGCCCGGACGTCGAGCGGCGCCGACCCACGCCGCGCGCGCGCGGCCGGCGCGAAACCGCGGCCGCCCGCGCCCCGCGCGGGCGCGCCGCGCCGGCCGGCGCGACGGCCGCGCCCCGTGCGGAGCCGCGCGCGGCGCCCGCGCGCACGCGCCGCGCGGGCGCGCCGGCGCGCGCGCGCCGCGCGGCGGCGGGGCGCGGCCGTTCGGGCGGACGCAAGCCCCCCGCCCGCCGCCGACCACCGCGGCGACGCGCCGCCGCGCGCCGCCGTGCCCGCCGCGCGCCGCCCCCGGAGGACCGGGCGGCGACCCCGACGACCGCCCCCCGCGCGCGCGCGGGCGCGGCGCGCGCGCGCCGCCGCGCGGGCGGCCGGGACCCTCGACGCGCGCCCGCGGACCGCCCCGGGGCGCCCCCCGCCGCCGGCCCCGGCGCGGGCACGCGCCGCGCGCGGGCCCGCGACGCACGCGCGGGCGAAGCCGGCGAACCCCGCGCGCGCGCCGCCGCGCGGGCCCGGAGACGCCGCGGAGCGCGCCCGCGCTGCGCGCGGCGGTCGCCGACGGCGGGCCGCACGGGCCCGCGTCGCCCCACGCACGGCCCAGATACCGGCGACGCCGACGCGCCGAGCGCCCCGCGTTCGACGGCGCGGGCGCGCGCCCCGCCGCCGACCGGCCCCGCAGGCGGGCCGGCGGCCGACCCGCGGCGCGGCCCGCGCCGCGCCGACCGCACCCGGCGGCACGGCGCGACGGGCGCGCGCGGGCCGCGACGCGGCGCGGTCGGGCCCCAGGGAGGGCGGCCGGGGGTGCCTCGCGCGCGCGAACGGCGACGACGCGCCGCGCCCCCCCGCGGCCGCGGCGCCCGACGCGCGACGCCGCCGTCCCCGCCGGGGCCGCCCGGCGCGCCGGCGACCGCCGACGCGGGCTCGCGGCGGCGGGCGCGCGTCGCGCGCGCGCGCGGCGCGGCCGGCGCCCGCGCCGGCCGCGACCGCCGGGCGCGCCAGCCCAGGGACGGCGCGCGGCGGACGGCCGACGCGGGGCGGGCCGACCCGCGCGCGCGGGCGCCGCGCGGCGGGGCCGCGGCGGGGGGCGGGCCGGCGCGGGCGGGGGCAGCGCGACGCCGACGCCGACCGGACGGCGGCCCGGCGCAGACGCGCCCGGCCGACCGCGCGGCCGGGCCCCCCGCCCGGCCGGCGCGCGCCGCGCCAGCCGGCCGCCACGCGCCGGCGCGCAGATCCGGCGACGCGACGGGCCGACCCGCGCGCGCCGCGCGCGGCGACGCGACGCGGGGCGCGGCGCGCCAGGGGCGCGCGCGCGACCGCCCCCGCCGGCCGGCGCGGACCGCCACGCGACGCTAACGCAGCGAGCGCGCGCGGCCCCCCCCGGCCGACGACAGCCGCGCCGCGGCCCCCGCGGGCGCGGGCCGCCCCCGCACGGCGCGGCGCGCGGCGGGGCCAGCCGACCGCGGCGCGGGGCGGCCGCCGCCGGCCCGCCGCGCAGGGCGCGGGCGCCCCCCGACCCGCCGCCGCCGCGCGCGCGCCCCCCGGACCCCGCGACGCCAGGACTTGCGCCGACGGCATGGAACGCGGGCGGCGACCGCCGGGCGCGCCCGCGGATTCGCGGGCGGCGCAGGCCGCGCGCGCACCGCGCGGCACGCGCGCGCGAGCGCCGCGCCGCGACGGGCCACGCAGAGCGCCGCGGACGCGGCGGATTTTTCGCCGCAGCGCGCGCGCACCGCCCGCCGCGGACGCCGCGCGCGGAGGCGGCGGCCGGCGCCTGGCGAACCCGCCGGCGCCAGCGAAGCGCGCAACCGCGCCGGGGCGGACGCCGACGGCCGGGCGCGCCGCCACGGGGCGCGCGGGGCGCCGAGGGGCGGCCGCCGCGGACGCGGACCGGAGGCGAGACCCGCCGCGACCGCGCCCAGCGCGCCGGCGCACGGCCCGCCGGACGACCCGGCGGCGCGCGGCGCCGCGCCCCCGCCGCCGATTTTTTCGGGCGCAGCCAGCAGCGCGCACGCCCCGCAGCGCAACCGCGACCGGCCGCCGCGGGCGCGCCCGGGGAACGCGCAAAGCCCGAGCCGGACCGCGCGCCGGCCGCCACCGCGCGCGTCCGGCGCGCCGGCGGCCCGCAACCGCGGTGGCGGACCCGCCGCGCCGCGCGGGAGCGCCGCCGGACGGCGCGGGGGCGCACGCGGCCGCGAAGGCGACGACGCGGATGTCGCCGGGGGGCCCGCGCGGCGCAGCAACGCAGGACGCGGACCCGCGCCGCCCCGGCACCCGCACGAGACGCGGACCGGGGGCAAGTCGCGACACGCGCCAGCACGACGCGCGCACGCCCGGCGCGACCCGACCGCGGGCGGCCAGGGCGGCCAAGCGACCAGCGTCGCGAGGCGCGGCGCGCCGCGACGCGCCGCGGCGGGCGGCGAGCGCCCGCCGCGCCGCCCGCGCGCCCCGGCGCGCGCGGCCCCCGGAAGACGCCGGCCGGACCGGGACGGCGGGCGGAGCGGCGGGCGAGCGCGACGGTACCCCAGCCCCGCTCGCCCGCGGCGCGGCGCGGACCCCGCAGCGCAGGACGCGCCGCCCGCGCGGCCGGCCGGACACGCCCCGACCGGAGCGGCCGGGCGCGCCGCGCGAGCGCCGCGAGCGCAGAGCAGGGCGACCGCCGCGCGGCGCGACGCCCCCCCGCGCCGGCCCGGCCGCGCAGCAGCGCGCCCGACCGGCGGCGGCCCGACCGAACACAGCGCGGCGCGCCGCGCGCAGGACCCGCAAGCCGCCGCCGGCCCAGCCCGCGCGGCGGCGGCCGGCGCCGGGCGACGCCGCGCGCGCCGACACGCGACCGACCGGGCGCGCCGACAACGGGCTCCGGCGCCGCCGCGACGACCCGCGCGCGCCCGGCCCGCGGACCGGCGCGCGCCGCGCGCGCGCGGCGCAGCGGACCGCGGCGCGCGCGCCGCGCTGAGCCAGCACGCGCCGCCCCGACGCCGCGCCGGGCAAGGCGGGCCGGCGCCGCGCGCGGCGCCCGGACCGCCGGCGGGCGCGGGCGCGGGCGGCGACGGAACGCGCCAGGGGGCCCCCGCCCGGCAGCGCGGGACAGGGGGCCCGCGCGCGGCGACGGCGGCGCGCCCGCGCAGGAGCAACGCGTGCGCCGCGAGCGACGCCACCCGCGGCACGATTTCGGGCGCCGCGGCGCCCCGCCGCGCACCGTCGCCGCGCGCGCGCCCTGGGGGGCGCGAGGCGCGCAGGCGATCGCCCGCGGCAGCCCGACGCCGGCCGCCGCCCCGCGCGCGCGGGCGCGCGGCCCGGCGACGCGCGCGGCGGGCGCCGCACCGCGCGCTCGCGGCGGACCGGCGCCGCGGCCGCGGAACGCGGCGGCGCAGGCCGACGGCGGGCCGCGGCCCGCGCGGGCCCGCTGGCGGGCGCGGCGGCGGCGCGCGGCCGCCGCGGGACGACGCGTCGCGCCGCCTACGCCCCGCGCCGACCGCGCCCGCCGCGCGACGCCCGCGCGCTCCCCGCGCCCGGCCGCCGCGGGGCGGCGCCCCCGCGGCGGCCCGGACCCCGGACGCGCGGGGCCGCGACGGGGGGCGCCGCGCGGCCCGCGCGCCGGCGGCGCCAGCGCCGCGCGCGGGCCGCCCGCGCGCCGCCGCGACGCGCGACGCCGCGCCCGCTGCCGCGCCCCGCAGCGGCCGCGCCGCGACCCGGCGGCGTCGGGCCCGCGCCGACGCGGCCCGCCCGACCGGACCGCGCGCGCACGCGAACCGGCGCCGGGGCCGCGCGCCCCCGACGCGCCGGACGGCCGGCGCGGCGCCGCCGCGGCGCGCGCGGCCGCCCGCCGCGACGCCCCGGCGCTGGGCGACCGCGCCCCGGCCGCGGCGCGCCCCGCTCGTCGACCGGCCCGCGGATCCGCGCCCGGGGCGCCGGCGCGCCGCGGCCCCCGCGCCGGCCCGGCCGCGCCGCCTGCGGCGCCGCGCCCGCCCCCCTCTTTTTCCGGCCCCGGCCGCCTGCCGCCGCGCTCGCCCCGCGCGTCGGCGCGCTCCTCGGCGCGGGGCTCGGCGCGCCGTCCCGCCCGCGCGCGTTCCCCGCGACGGCGCCGCGTACGGGCGCCGCCCGCGATCGCGCGGCGCGGGCGCGCCGCTCGTGCGCCGCGCCTGGCGCGCGCGCCGCGCGCGCCGGCTGTCCGCTGCCGCGGGCGCGCGCCGACGCCGGCGCCCCGCCCCGGTGGGTCCCCCCGCGCGGGCGGCGCGCGGCGCGCCCGCGCCGCGGCCCGCCCGCCGCGGCGCTCGCCCCGGCCCGCCCGCGCGCCCGGCGCCGGACGCGGCCCCCGCCGACGCGGCGGGCCCGCGCGGGCGGCCGCCGCGCGGACCCTCGCCGCGCGACGCGCCCCCGCGGGGGCGGCGCGTCCGCGCGCAGGGCCCCGGCCCGCCCTGCCCCGCCGGCCGGGGCGGACCCGGCGCCCCGCCAGCCGGCCCCGGGCGCGGCGGCCGCGCGCCGCGCCACCCGCGGCCCGGCGCGACGCGCGGGCGCCCCCGCGCGCGCCCGACGCCCCGCGGGCGCCGGACCGGCGCGCGGCCGCGCCCCCGCAGGCGCAGGGCCGCGCCCGCGCCTCGACCGCCACGCGGTCGGCGGCGACAGGCCGGCGCCACGACCCGCCGCGGCCGGGCGACGCGCCCGGGGCGCCGGCCGACCGCCGCGGCGGCCCGCCCGGCGGCGCGCCGCGCGCGCCCGGCCCGCGGCTCCCCGCCCGCGCGCCCGCCGCGCGGGCCCGCCGGCGCCGCCGGGCCGCGCCCGCGCAGGGACGGCGCGCGCGGCGCGGCGGACGCCTCCGGCGGCGCGGCGCGCGGGCCGCCGCGGCGCCCCGGGCCCGCCGCGCCGCCCGGCCCGGCTTGCGCGCCCCCGACGCGCGCCCGGGGCCGCCCGCAGCCCGGCCGCGCGCGCGGCGCGCGCGCCCCGCCGCGCTCCGCGCCAGCGCGGCGAGCCGAGGACGCGCGCCGGCGGGCGGACGCGCGGCCGGCCGCCGCGGCGCGGACGGGGGGCCGCCGCCGCGCGCGGGCGGACCGGTGCGGCGCCGCTCCGCGCCCGGGCGCGGGCCGCGACGCGCGCCCGGCCCCCGCAGCTCCGCGCCCACCCGACGCCGGACGGCGCCGCGCCGCGCGAGCCGCCGCGCGGCGCGCGGACGCCGCCCCCCGCGAACGGGGCGAGCCGGCGTCGGCGCGGGCGGGGGGGCGGCGCGGCCACCCGGCCACGGCCGCCGCGGCCGCCTCGCCGCGACGCAGCCCGATTTGCGCGCGGCGCCTGGCCCGGCGCGCGCACCGCGCCGCCGCGGCGCGCCAGCGACCCGGCGGCGCCGGGCCGCGACACCGGGCCGCCGCGAACCGCGCGGGGCCGCCGGCGCGCGCGCCGCTGGGCCGCGCCCCCCGGCCCGCGCGAGCGCCGGGCGGAGGCCGCCCGGCGCCGTGCCCCCGAGGGCGCCCCTCGCCGCGCGCCCTGCCGCACCAGGACCGGCCTGGCGACGCGGGGCGACCGGGGGCCGACAGCGGCAGCGGGGCCGCGCCCCCGCGCGGCCGCCGACGCCGCGACGCGCGGGCGGGCGGGCCACCGGCCGCGGCCGGCCGGCGCGCGCCGGCCCCGCGCGCGGCGGCCGCGCGCGCCGGCGACGCCCGGCGCGCGGCGCGCCGGGCGGCCCCGCGCCCGGCGCGCCGCGGGCGCGGCCGCGCGGGCCCGCCGCGACCGCGCGGGGCCCCCGACGACGGCGGGCCTGTCCCGCCCGCGCCGCGCGGCCGGCGCACGCCGCGCGCGCCGCGCCGGGGCGCGGCCGGCGCGCAAGCGCGCCCCCCGCGCGCGCGCGGGCCGCGGCGACCGCGCGCGCGCGGCCGCGCGCCCCGGCGCCGCGGCCGCGCGACCGCGCCGACGCGCGCCGCCGCGCGGCGCGCCGCCGCGGCGCGGCGCCCCGCCCGCGCGGGACCGCCGGGCCGCGCGCCGGGGCAGGTCCCCGCCGGCCCCCGGACGACGCGCGCCACCCGCCGGTCGCGCGCAGCGGCGCGTCGCGCCGCCCCAGGCCAGACCGCGCGCCCGACGCCGCGCCGCCGCGCGGCGCGCCGGCGCCTGGGCCCCCCGCGCCGCCCCCGGCGGCGACGGGACGCCCGGCGGCGCGTCGCGCCGCCCACCCGCCGGCCGTTTTCGCGGCCCGCGGCCGCCCGCGCGCGCCCCGCCGGTCTCGCCGACGCCCCCCGGCGCCGCCGGGCGCGCCGCGACGCCCGCCGGCGCCCCGAACGCCGGCCCGCGACGACGCGCCGACGACGCGGGGCGGCCCCGCCACGCGCCCGCGCAGCGCGGCCGGCGCTGCTGCGGGCGCCTGGCGCCGCGCGCCGCGCCGCCAGCGGCGCCCCGCGCGCGCGCGGCGCCGCCCCGCCGAGAGCGCGTCGGCCCGCGGCGGCCGCCGGCCCCCGGACCGCGAAGGGGGTCCCGCCCGCGCGCGCCGCCGGCCCGCCGCCGACCGTCGCCGCCGACCGCGCGCCGCCCGGCCGCGCGCGACGCGCGGCGACGGCCGCCCCCGGCGCGCGCGACGCGCGGCCCGGACGCCGCCGCACGCGCGCGGCGCGACGCCGCGCCCGGCGGACGGCGGAGATCCGAACCGCGCCGCGGCGCGCGCGCGCCGCGCCACGCGCCCGCCGGCGGGCCGCGTCCAGGGGGGGCGCGGGTCGCCGAGTTTTAACGCGCGCGATTACGCGGGCCCGGGCGCCGGCGGGCCGGCCGGCGACGCGCCCCGCGCCCCGACGCGCGACCGCGGCGCAGGCCCCAGCGCGCGCCGCGCGGCTCGCGACCGGGGCGCGCGGCCCCCGGCGACCCCCGACCGGCGCCCAGGCACGCCAAGCGGCGACCGGCGACGCGGCGCGGCAGGCGCCCGACGGCGCGGACGGGCCGCGCGCCACGCCGCGGCCGCGGCGGGCCGGCAGAACGGCGCCCCGCAGAACGCAGCACGCCCGCCCCGCCCCGGATCGTCGCCGCGCGGGCGAGCGGACGGCGCCCGACGGCGCCGCGTCGGCCCCCCCCCGCCGCGCGCGACGAGGCCCCGCGCGCGACCCGCCGAGGTCCGGCCCGCCGCAGCGGACGACGCAGCAGCGCGCCGCCGGGCGGGGAATACCGCCGCACGACGCCGGCGCGACGCGCGGACCCGCCAGGGCGCGCGACGCGCGCGCGCGGGACACGGCCGGGGACAGCGCGGCGGCGACGGGGCCCCGCCCGCCGCGGCCGGCCCCGCCGGGCGACCGCCGCCGCCGCGCCCGCGGGCAAGGACGACGCGCCGACCGCGCGCCGGCGCGCGCCCCCCCCGCGCCGGCCGCGGCCCGGCGCGCGCGGCGACGCC
Organism: Dynastes maya; assembly: GCA_029619315.2. Lineage (NCBI taxonomy): Eukaryota > Metazoa > Arthropoda > Insecta > Coleoptera > Scarabaeidae > Dynastes > Dynastes maya. Next base: position 12,268 of record JAROYE020000075.1, on the reverse strand, counting down.
GGCGCGGCGCACGCGCGGACGCGGGACAGGCCGCCGCCCGCGCGCGAGACCCCCGCGGCAGCCCGGCGGCCCCGACCCGCGGCCCCGCGCGGCCGGGCCGCTGGACGCCGGCGACCCCGCGGGGCGCCGCGGAACGGCGGGCGCGGCCGCCGCCGCCGCGCGGCGCGATCGCGCCGCCGGCCGCAGCGCCGCACGAGAAGCCCGCGACGCGGCGGCGCCGCGGGACGTCGACGCCCGGCCCGATTCGACGCCGATCCGCGCGGACGCGCCCCGCGAGCGCGGACGACGGGGCGCGGACGGCGGCGACCCGCCGCGCGGGCCGGCCCCGCGCGGGCCCGCGGACGCGCAAGGCGCGGGACAGCGCGGCGCGGCACCGAGCCGCCCGCGGGCGCGGCGACGCCGCACCGCCCGGCGCGCGGGCGCCCGCGGCGCCCGACCCGCACGGACGCCGACCCGCCGGCCCCCGACGGGCCCCGCGCCGCGGGGCCGCCGCGGCCGGACCGCGGCGCGCGACGCGCGCCGGCCGACGCGCCGCGCCACCGGCGGCCGCCCCCGCCCAGACCGCCGGACCGCGAGCCGACGGCCGCGCCGCGGCGCGGCGCCGGCGCCGGCCGCCGCGGCGGGCCGCCGCGCCCGCCGCGCGCGGACCGTAGAGACGGCCGCCCGCCGCCGCGCGGCGGCCCGCCGACCGACGCGCCGGCGCCGCGCGCCCGCGCGCGCGCGCCGACCCGCGACCGCGCCGCGCGCTGGGCGCGCGCGCGCCGCGGCGCCCCCGCGACGCAGCACCGCGCCGGGCGGCGCGACGAGCGCCCCGCGACGCGCGCGCCCCGGCGCCCGCTCGCCCCCGCCCGCGGCCGACCGAGCGCGCCGCCGGCCGCGCAGCGCACGGGACGCGCCCGGGCGCGGCCCACGCCCCAGACCGACCGGCCGAACACGAGCGCGGCGACGCGAACGGCGCGCGGCGGCGCGACGCCGGCGCCCAGGCCCAGCGCGGACCGCCGGGCCCGCCCGCCGCGGCCGCCCCGGCAGGCGCGCGCGCCCGGATCGCCGGCGCCGCCGCGCGACCGCCGGCCCGGCCCTGCCGCCCCGCGCCGGGGGCTGGCGCGCGGCGCCCGCGACGCGCGCGCCCGCGACCGCGCGCGCGCGCGGCCGCGGGCGCCGGGCAGCCGGCCGCGCGCGCGGGCGTCGCCGCTCGCGGCGCGCCGCGCCGCGACGCCGACGCGGCGCCGCGCGGACGGCCGCGCCTGGGCGCCCGCGCGCGCGACGCCCCGCTGCGCGCGCCCGGACGCCCGCGCGGGCCGTCCCCCCGCTGTCCGCCGGCGGCCGGCGCCGCCGCCCCGGCCGCGGCCCCCCGGCGACGCCCGCCGGACGCGGCGCCGCCGCGCGCCCCCGGCCGCCGGGCTGCACCCCGGGACGCCGCGCCGACGCCGGGGCCGCCCCGCCGGGCCCGCGACGGCCGGGGCCCCCGACCCGCGCCGAACGCCCGCCCCAGGCGCCCGCAGCCGGCCCGACGCCCGCGCGCGCCGCGGCGCCGGGCCGCGGCCCGCCCGCGGGGCGCCGCGCCCCGCCACGCGCCCGCCGGCGCGCGGGCGGGCGCGCGGCGCGACAGGCCCGGGCGAGCGCCGCGGCGCGCGCGCGCGCGCGCGCCCCCCCCGGCCCGCGGCCGCCGGCCCCCGGGCCGCGCCGGGCGACCCACCGCGCGGCCCGCGCCGGGGGGACGCGCGCGCGCCGCCCGGGCGTGCCCCGGCGCGCGGAGCCAAGGCCGGCGCCGCGCGCGGGCGCGCGCGACCCGCGCGCCGACGCCGCGCGGCCGGCGCGACCGCGCGCCTCGCGCGCGCGCGCGGCCGCGCGCCGGACGCCCGACGTGCGGCGCGCGGCGCCGAACGCGCCCCCGGCGGGGCCGCCGCCGGGAACCGCGGCGACGCGCCCGGGCGCGGCGCGGCGACGCCGCGGCCGGCCCCCGCGACCGCCCGCGCGCCGGCCGACGCCGCGCGCGCGCGACGCGCCCCGCGGCCCGCGCGCGGGGCGCCGCGCGACGCGCCGCGGGGCGCGCCCCCGCCCGGATTTCGCGGGCCGAGAGCCCAGCGGCGCCCCGCGCGCCGGCCGCGCCGGGCACGCGCGCCGACGCCGGATCGCGGCGCGGACCCGCGCAGGGCGACGGACGGACCCCCGCCGGGGCCGCGCCGCGCGCGCCGCGCGCCGGACGGCGGCCGCGCCCGGGCGACCGCCCGCGGCCGCCGCGCGCCCGCGCCGACCCGCGCCGCCGCGCGGCCGGCCGGGGCGTCGGGGCACGCCGCTGCCGGACGCCGCCCGCGCCGCGGTCCGCCGCCGCGGGCGGACCGGGCACGGACGCCGCCAGCGCGCCGCCCCGCCGCCCGGCCCGGCACCCGCCGGCGCAGGCCGGCGGCGCCCGCGCGGCGGGCCCGCGCGGGACCGCCGCCCGGGCGACCGCGGCGGACGGCCCCGCCGCGCGCACGAGCGCCGCCGGCGACGAGCCGACGGCGCGAGCGCGGCCGCGGCCCGTCGGCGGCCGCCGCCGCGGCGCGCCGCGGCGGCGGACCGCCCGCCGGGCGTCGCCGGGCGCCGACGGGAACGACGCGCGCCGCCGCGCCGGCCGACCGCGGCGCCGGCGCCGCGCGACGGCCCCCGGCCGCCGCCCCCCCCGCGCCGACGCCCGCGGCCGCGGCGCGCGCGCCGCCGCCGCGATTTCGCGGTCCCGCGGGACGCGCGCGCGCGACGCCGGCCGCGCGCGCGCGCCCCGGCCAAGCGCGGGCCTGCGCCGGCGCGCCGCGGGCGGACGCGCTGCGCGGCGCCGGCGCCCGCGCCCCCGGACCGCGGGGCGGACGGGCCGCGCGCGGATTCCCGCGACCGACGCGACGCGATTTTTTTTAAAACCGCCGGACGCGCCGCGCGCGGGCGACGACGACGGCAGAGGCGCGCCAGCCGAGGCGCCGCGACGCGCGACGCGGCCGACCCCGGCCGCCGCCGGCGGGCCGGCGGCCGCCGGGGCGCGGCCGGGCCGCGCCCGACGGGCGAACCCGGCCGCGCCCGGCGCGGCCACGCAGGACGACCTCCAGGCGCCGCCCGGCGCGCCGACCCGGCGCGCGCGCGGCGACAGCAGGCGCCGAGGCGGCGCGCCGCCGCCCCGGCGGCGCGCCCGCGCACGAGCGCCGCGGGCCGCCCGCCGACGCGCCGACGCGCGCGGAGCGCGGCGGACCCGCACGGCGGCAAGACGCCAGCCAGGGCGCGCAGGCGAACGACACGGAACCACGCAGCGGACCGCAGAGCGGACGCGCGGCGCGGACGCGGCGACGCGGCGACCGCCGGGAGAACGCGCGCGGCGGCCAGCAGGGAGGGCCGGGGCGCGCGGAGGGCGGCCGGGCCGGAGGCCGAGGCGACAGAGCGCGGCAGCCGCGGGCCGGGCCGCGACGCCGGCACGCCCGGCCAGCAGACGCCGCGAGCGGGCCGCGCCGAAGGCGAGCCGCCGCCGACCGCGGACGGGCGGCGCCGGCCGCGGCAGGCGCCGGCAGCGCGCGACGCGCCGCGCGCACGCGGAGGGTGCGGCGCCGCGCGCGGCGGACCACGGGCGGCGCAGACCGGGCGCGCGCGACCGCCCCCGGGGGCGCGGGACGGCGGGCGCGACACCAGGACGCGCCGCTGAGGCGCGAGACGACCGACGACCCAGAGGCGCGAAGGGCAAGCGCGAGAGCGCGCCGCCCACCGGTGGCTACGGAGCGCGGCGCCGCCGGCCCAGGCGGGACGGGCGCGGCGGCAGCGCGAAGCGGAGGCGCGCAGCGACGACACGGGACGCGAGCACGCGGACCGGCGGCGCACGCGGGACCGACGCGGCGGCCGCGCGGAGGGCGCCGCGGCGCGGCGAAGGCGCGAACCCGCGCGCGCCCGCGCGCGCCCCCCGGCGCGCGTCGGACGCAACGACCGCCGCCCGCCGGCAGCGGCGCGCCGCGCGCGACCGCAACGGGCGCGTGGGCAGGCAGGCAGCGCGCGCGCGGACGCGCCGGGGCCCGAGGCGGCCCCGACGGAACGACGGGGCGGCGGCGGAAGCCCCGCGACCCGCGGCGGCCAGCGCGCCAGAACCCGCAGCGCCCGCGCGCGCCGGGCGCGGACGCGAGACGGCCGCGCCGCGCGCGGCGCGGACCCGGGGCGGCGCCCGGCGACGCGGCGGCCCCCGCCCGCGCAGGCGCCGACTCGCCCCCCGCGCCCGCCCGCGAGCGCGCGAGCGCCGGCCGGGCGCTGCGGCGCGCGCGCGCGCGCGGCCGCGGGCAGCGGGCGCGAGAGCCCCGGGCGCCGCGGACCCGCGGCCGCGAACCGGCGCGCGAAGGGCGGGCGCCGTCCGGCGGGCGCGGGCGCGTCGCGCGCCCCGCGCGAAAAAGGCGGGGCCGCACGGGCCCGACTTGTCGCAGCGGCGTGCGGCCGACCGCGCAGCGCGCCCGCGCGCGGCGCGCGCGCGCCGCGCAGGCGCGCGAGACGGCACGCGCGCTCGCCGCGCGCGGGCGCGCACACGGCGCGCGCCGCCGCGCCCGCGGCGGGCGCCCGCGACGACGGGCACCCGAGCAGACCGCGCCGCGGCGCGCGGCGCCACCGCGCCGGCGCGCCGGAGACGCGCCGACGCAAGCCCACGCGCGCGGCGCGCGGCGCCGCCGCGGGACCCCGACGAAGCCGCGGCGCGGGCAGCAGGCGCGACGCGCGAGCGGCCGCCCGCGACGCGCGCGAGCGCCGCCGCCCCCGGCGCGGCGCACCGCCCGCGGGACGAGAGCGAAGCCCGCGGCGCCGCGGCCCGCGCGACCCCCGCGGACGCCGACGCACCCGGCGCGGCTCGCGCCGCGAGCACCGCGCGCCGCGCGAAGCGGCGCGGGCGGCGCCCGACGGGCGCCCGCCGCCGGATTTTTCTGGACGCCGCGGGCGCGGCGGCCGCGAGCCGGCCCCCGCTGCAGGCGCGGCGCGCACGCCGCCGCGACGCGCCGCGGCCCGACGGACGCGCCCGCCGGCGCCGCCGGGGACTGGGGCCCCGCGGCCCCGGCCCCCGCGCCAGAGACGCGCCCGCCGGCCGGGCGAGCGCGCGGCGCCGCCGGGCCCCGACCCCGGCGGGCCCGCCGCCCGCGCGCATTCGCGACTCGGCCACCGCGGACCGACTGGCCCGGCGCCGACCCCGGGGGGGGGGCGGTGGGGGGGGTGGGGGGGGGGGGGGGGGGGGGGGGGGGGGGGGCGACGAGCCGCCGACGCCCGCCCGCGCCGCGCCGCCCGCCCCGCGCGCGCGCGCGCGCCCCGCGGACCCGGCGACGCGACGCGGAGGGGACCGCCGCGAACCCCGCGCCCGCCGCGCCGCGCCGACCCGCGACGAGCGGCGACGGCGAACAACCCCGCGCCGCCGCCGCGGCGCGCGGGGCCAGGACGCCGCGCGCGCCGCCGCGCCGCCCCCGCGGAGACCGGCGCGCGACGGCCCCGCCGCGCGCGGCCGGCGGCGCCCGGACCGGCGGCGCGCCCGCGGGCGCGGGCGCGCGCGCGAACGCGCGCGGGGCGGCGCAGGCCGCGGCGCCCGCGGCGCGCGGCGCGATACGGAGCGCGACGCCGCCCGCGCCGCGCGGGCCGCGCCGCCGGCCCGCGGCCGCGCCCGCGGCCGGGAACGCGCCCGCGCGGACGCGCGTCGCGCGACGGGCTCGACCGGACCCGACCTTGGCCGCGGGCCGCCGCGCGGGGGGACACGCTCCGGAACACCGGGCCGCCGGCGCGCGGCGCCGACAGACGCGGCCCCGCGCGCCGGGCGGCCGGCCGCGCCCAGCCGGGGCTCGCGCCCGCGCGGACGCCCGGCCCGCGCCGGCGCGCAGCCCGCGCCCGGCGCGGGCCGGCGCGGAACGGGCGGCCGACCGCGACGCGAAGCGACCCGGGCGCCCGGCGCCGGCCGGGGCTCGCCCCCTTTTTTTTTTTCAGGGGCACGGCGCCCGCCGCGGCGAGCCCGGGCCCGCGCGCGCGCGGCTGCGCGGGACCGCCGCGCGCGCGCGGGCATCGCCGCGCGCGCGGGGCCCGACGGCGCGCGACGCCGCGCGGCCGGCCGTGCCGCCGGCGCGGGCACGACGCGCGCGGGCCGCGCGGCCGGCGGGCGCGATAAAAAACCGCCGCCCGGCGGCCCGCCGCGCGCGGCGCCCGCCGCCGACGCGGCCGCCGTCGCGCCCCCCGCGCGGCCCGGCGGGGCGCGGCCGCACGCCGACGCCGCCCCGCCGGCGTCGGGCCCCCCGCGCGCCCGGGCCCGCGCGCGGCGCGGCGACGCGCGCTGCGCGCGCCGGCGAGCGCGCGCGCCCGACCGGCCGGACGCGCCAGGCGCGCCGGGGCGACGCCCGCGCGCCGCCGCCGCCCGCTCCGCCCCGCGCGCCCCGGCCCCGCGGCGCCGGGCCGCGAGCGCGCGCCGCCGCCGCGACGCGACGCCCGCGCGCCGCGCGCGCGCGCCCGCTGCCGGGACAGCCGCCCGCGCGGCCGCGACGAGCCGACGGACGACCCCCGGGCGCCGGCCGGGGGGCCGGGCCCCCCGACCCGACCCGGCGAGGCGGACGCGGCGAACGGACGCCCGACCCGCCGCCCCAGGCCGCGGCGCCGCGCGGCGCCGCCGCGAGCCCGCGCGCCGGCCGGACGGCGGCGCGGCGCCCGCCGGCCGGCGCGCCCCGCGACCCCCCGGACGCCCGCGATACGCCGCGGCGGCGCCCCGCCCCCCCCCGCCCGTCGCGCCGCGCCCGGGCACGCCGCGGCCCCGCGCGCCCGCGCAGCCCGGCGGCCCCGGGAGCGCCCCGACGGCCGCCGCGACCCGCCCGGCGACGCCGCCGGGACCCGCGGACGGCGCGGGCGCGACCTACGGCGCGACGCGGGCGCGCGGCGCGCGACGCGGACGCGCCGGCCCGCGCGCCCCCGGACCGCGACGGCGCGACCGCCGCCGCCGCGGGGGCGGCCCGACCCGCGCCGCCGGCGGACGGCGCGCGCGGCCCCCGGGGCCCCCGACCGGCGCCGGAGCGCGTCCAGCCCCGCTCGCGGCCCACCCGGCGCTCGGCGGGCGCCCCGCGGCGGGCGACGGCATGACGGGCGACCGCCGCGGCGCGCGGACCGACCCCCGGCGCCCCCGACCGCCGACGCGGACGGCCGCGCGCGACCGGCGCCGGGCCGGCCCTGCCCGGCCGCCGGCGGGCGGCGCGGCGGCCGCCGCGGGCCGCGGCGCCGCGACGCGCGATCGCGCGCGGCCGCGCGCCGCCCGGGCGCGACCGCGCGCGGCCGACGCCCGGGCGCGACCGCGCGCGGCGCGCGCCGCCTCCGCCCGCCGGCGGCCGGGGGGCGGCCGGTAGCGCCGCGCCGCGCGCAAGCCGCGCGCGCGGCGCGACCCGCGCGCGCCGCGACGCCCGCGGCGCGGGGCCCGCGCGGGCCCGCGGCCGCGAGGCGCGGCGCCGCGCGGGGCCCGCCCCGGCGGCGGGCGGGCCGTCCGCGCCCGCCGCGCGACGCCGCCGCCGCCGCGGCCCGCCCCGCGCGGCGCGCGCGGCGCGCGGCCCGCGCCCGTCCCGCCGGACCGGCGCGGCCCCCGGCGCGGGCCCGGCGCGCCGCGCCCCGGACGCCGCCGCGCCGCGCCGGGGGGCGCGCGCCCCCCCCGCCGCTCCCGCCCTAAAACGCGCGACGTCGCGCGGCCGCGGCCCGCGGGCCGGCGGCCGCCCACCGCGCGGCGGCGCCGGGCGCGCGCGCCGCGCCCCCGCCGCGCCGCCGGGCGCGCCGCCCCCGCCCGCGTCGCCGGGCGCCCGCGCGCCCGGCCGGCGGGCGCCCCGCGACCGCGAGGCCCCCGCCCGCTGCGGAACGACGCCGCGCCCGGCCGCCACGCGCGCGCGGGCCGCGCGCGCGCGCCCCGAGCCGCCGGACGGCCGCGCGCCGCGCCGCGGGACGCAGCCGCGGCGCAGCCGGGCGCGCCGGCCGGCGCCGGCGCGCGCGCCCGCACCGCGGCGCCGGACGGCCGCCGCCCGCGCGACCCGGGCGGGCCCGGCGCGCCGCGCCCCCCCGCGCCCCCCGGCTGCGCCGCGCGGGGCGCGCGCCCGCGCCGCCCCGGCGGCCGGCCCGCGCCCGACCCCCGCGCGCCGGGGGCGCGCGGCGCCCGCGACGCGCCCGGGTCCGCCGCCGCGCGGGGGCGACGGGGCGCGCGCAGACCGCGTCCCGCGCCGCGTCCGACCCGGCGCGACGCGCACCGGCGCCGGCGGGGGCGCGCCGCGCCGCAGCCCCGGACGCGCAGCGCGCCGCCGGCCGGCGGCCCGGGCCGCGGCGGGGCCGCGGCGCGCCCCCGGCCAGCGGCGCGCGCCGACAGCCGCCGCCGCGACACGCTGCGACGGCGCGCCCCGGCCGCCGCGCGCACGCGGCGACGCGCCCGGGGCGCTAGCCGCACGCCGCGGCGCCGGGGCGCGGGCGGGCGCGCCGCGGCCCTCCCGCGGGGCGCGGCCGCTTGGCGCGCCGCGCAGGGGCGGGGGCGGCCCGCGGCGACCGGACAGCTCGCCCCGCGCGCGCCGCCGCCGCGCGCCGCGCGCGGCAGCCTGGCTGGCCGCGCGGCGCGCCGCGCGCCGGCCGCCGCGGGCGCGACGCGCCCCGGCGGCCCGCGCCGCGCCGACGCCGCGGGCGCGCCGACGCGGCGGCCGCGCGGCCCGGGGGCGCGTGCGCGCCGCCGCCGCGCGCGGTCCGGCGCCGCGCGACGCGGGGCCGGCGCGGGCGGCCCCCGCGCGCGACCGGCGCCCGACGGCGCGCCCCCGACCGGCCCCCGCAGGGCCGCCGCCCCCGGCGGCGCGACGGCCCGCGGCGGCGGTCTCGCGCGTCCGCCGCCGGCGCGCCGACGGGGCGCGGCGCGGCCCGCGGCGGCGGCGCCGGCCCCGCCCAGCCCGCCTTCCGCCCGCGCGCGCGCGCGCGCGCCCGCGGCGGGGCGGCGCCCCCCGCCCGGGCCGACGCGCGGCCCGCCGGCCGCCCGCGCTCCCCCGCGGCGCGGGACGCCCCCGCCGCGCGCGGCGGCCCGCCGGCCCCCGCCGACCCGCCGCGGGGCCGCCGGACGCGGCGCGCGCGCGTCCCCGGTCGGCCGCCCCCCGCGCGCGCGCGCGACGCGCTGCGCGACGCGCCGCCGCGCCGCGCGCGCGCCGCGCGCGGCGCGCGCGCGCCATCGGACGCGCGCCGCGCGCGCGCGCGCCGCGACGGACGACGTCGCGCGCGCGCGCCGCGACGCGCCGCGCGCGCGCAGCCCACGTCGCGCGCGACGCCCGATCGACTCGCGACGCGCGCGCGACGGCGCGCAGGACGCGCGCGTCGCGCGCGCGCCGCCTGCGCCCGCGCCGCCGCGCCTCGCGACGCGCGCGACGCCCGCGCGCGCGCGCCCGCAGAACCGACGCCGAATCGCCGCGCGCGGCGACGCCCGCGCGCGCGCGCCGCGCGCGCGCCGCGCCGCCCGCGCGCCGCGCGCGACGGCCGCGCGCGCGCGACGATCCGCCGACGCCCGACGCCGCGCGCCGCGCGCGACCGCCGGGCGCGCGCAGCGCGCGCGCCGCGGACGCGCGCATCGCCGCGCGCGACGCGACGACGCCCGCGAAGACGCGCGCCGCGCGACGGCGACGCGACGCAGCGCGCGACCGCGAGCGCGCGCGCGCGCTGGGCGCCGCGCGCGCCGCGGCGCGCGACGGCGCCCGCGCCGCGCGCGGCTCGGCGCGCGCGACCGCGCGATCCGCGCCTGCGCGCGCCGCGCCGCGCCGCGCGACGCGGGACGCGCGCGCGCGCGAGCGCGACGCGCGTCGCGACCGCCGCCTTTTGCGCGCGCGCGCCGGACCGCGCGCGCGCTGCTTTCGCGCGCGCCCGCCGCGCCGCCCGCGCGCGCCGCGCGCGCGCGCGCGCCGCGACGGCGCTGGCGCGCGCGCGACGCGCGCGACGCAGCGCGCGGACCCGCGCCGCGCGCGTACGCCGCGACGCGCGCGCGCGCGCGCCGGCGGCGCGCGCGCGCGCGCGGCGCGCGGGCGCGCCCGCGCGTCGCCCGATCGGCGCGCGCGCGCGCGCGCCGCGCGGACGCGCGCCGCGCGACCGCGCGCTCGATCGCGCGCGACCGCGCGACGCCGCGCGCGCGGCGCTCGGCGTCGCGCCGACGCGGCGCGCCGCGGCGCCGCGCCGCGCGCGACGAGCACGACGCGCGCGCGCGCGACGCCCGGCGCAGCGACCGCGGCGCTGCGCGCGCGACGCGCGCGCGCGACGCGCGACGCGCGCGCGCGAGTCGCGCGACAGCGCGCGCGCGCGCGCGCGCTGCGACGCGCCGGCGCGGCGCCGACCCGGAGCGCGCGCCGCGCTGCCGCGATCGCGACGCGCGCGGCGCGCGCGCGCCGCGGCGCGCGCGCGCGCGCGACGCGCGCGCGTCGCGCGCGGCGCCGGCCGCGGCGCGCGCGACGATCGGCCGGCGCGCGATCGCGCGCTGCGCGCGCGCGCGCGCGCGCCGCGCGGCGCGCGACGCGCCCTGCGACGACGCGACGACCGCGACGAACCCGCACGCGCGACGCGCGCCGCGCCCGACGCGCGCGCGCGCGCGGCGTCGACGCGCGCGCGCGCGGCGCGACGCGCGCGCGCGACGTCGCGACGCGCGCGCGCTCGCGCCGCCGCGCGCGCGCTGCAGCGCCGCGCGCGACCGCCGCGCGCCGCGCGCGCGCGCGCGCCCCGCGCCGCGACGCGCCGCGCGCGGCGACCGCGCCGCGACGTCGCGACGACGCGCGACGCGCGCTGTCCCCGACGCAGCGACGGCGCGACGCGCGACCAGCGCGTCGCGCGCGCGCCGCGCCGGAAGCGCGCCGCCGCGCGGCGTCGTCGCGCGCGCCCGCGGCGCGCGCGGCGCGCGCGCGGCTGCGCAGCGCGCGCGCGACCCCGACGCCGCGCGCGACCGCGCGCGCGCGACGCGCGCGCGTCGGACCCGCGTCGCCGCGACCCCCCGCTCGCCCTGGCGCGCGGCGCGCCCCGCGACGCGCGGCGCGCGCGCCGCGACCGCCGCCGCGACGCGCGCGCGCGCGCGCCCGCGCGCGCCGCGCGCGCGCTCGCGCGCGCGCCGCGCGCGCGCGCCGCCGCGACGACGCGCGCGCACTCGACGCGCGCGCGCGCGCCCGGCGCGCGCCGCGCGCATCGCGCGGCCGCCGCGCGACGGCGCGACGCGCGCGCCCGCGAGCGCGCGCGCGCGGGCGCGCGCGCGCCGCCGCGGCGCCAGCGACGGCCGACGCACGCGCGCGACGCGCTGCCCGCGCGCTCGACACGGACGCCGCGCTGCCGCAGTACGCGCGCGCGCGCCCCCCCCGCGACGCGCCCGCAGCGACGCCGCGCGCGCGCCGCCCGCGCGGCGCGCGACGACCGCCCGCGCGCGCCGCGCCGCGCGGCGCGCCGCGCCGCGCGCCGCGCGCGTCGTCGACGCGCGCGCCGCGCGTCGGACGCGCGCGCCGCGCCCGCGCGCGGGCGACAGGGACGCGCGCGCGACGCGCCGGCCCGCCCGCGCGCGCGCGACGCGCCGGCGCGGACGACGCGATCGCCGCGCGACGACGCGAACCGCGCGCCCGCGCGCTCCGGCGGCCGCGCGCGCGCGCCGCGCGCGCCCCGACAGCCGCGCGCGCGCGCGCCGCGCGCGCGCGCGCGCGCGCGCGAACGCGATCGACGCAGACGCGCGCGCGCCGCGCGCGACGCGCGCGACTTGCGCGCGCAGCCGCGACGCCGCGAGCGCGCGCAGCCGCGCGCGCGCGCGACGCGCGCGCGCTCCGCCGCCGCGCCGCGACGCGCGCCCGCGCGCGCGACGGCGCGCGCGCGCGCGCGCGCGACGAGCGCGGCCGCGGCGCGCGCCCAGCGCGACGCGCGCGCGCGCGACGCGCGCCGTGCGCGACGCTGCGCGCGCGCGCCGCGCGGCGCGCGCGCCAGCGCGCGCGCGCGCGCGCCGCGGCGCGCGCGCGACCGCGCCGCGCCCGACGCGCGCGCGCTGCGCGCGCGCGCGCCGCCCGCGCGCGCGACGCGCGCGCTGCGCCGAGCGCGCGCGCCGACGGATCGGCGCGCGCGACGGCGCGCCGACGCGTCGACGCGCGACCGCGACGCGCGCCCGTCGCGCGCGCGCGCCCGGGGGGGGGCGGCGCGACGCGCGCGCGCGCCGGCGCCGCGCCGCGCGCCGCGCGGCGGCCCCGGCCGCGCTGCCGCGCGCGCGCGCCGCGCCGCGCGCGCGCGCCGCCGCCGCGCGTCGGCTGCGCGCGCGTCGCGCGCGCGCGCC
>JAROYE020000074.1:37239-48938 GCA_029619315.2 Dynastes maya | reverse complement strand
CGCATCGTAGTCGACTCGGTAGTGTGCTACGCGTGCCGTACTGGAACGTCGTTAATCGAGTAGCGTTATAGGCTCTAGAAATTTCGTCCTCCTCCTCCTCCTCCGTTTAGTAGACGCAGCAATATGACCGGCCGTGGAAAAGGTGGTAAAGGCCTAGGAAAAGGGGGCGCGAAACGACATCGCAAGGTTCTGCGCGATAATATCCAAGGAATTACGAAGCCGGCGATCAGGCGTTTGGCCCGTCGCGGCGGGGTGAAGCGTATATCGGGCCTGATATACGAGGAGACCCGAGGCGTACTCAAGGTATTCCTGGAGAACGTGATTCGCGATGCCGTCACGTACACCGAACACGCCAAGAGGAAGACGGTAACGGCCATGGACGTCGTCTACGCGCTGAAGCGGCAGGGACGTACGCTATACGGCTTCGGCGGTTAAGCGAGACGCCGCCCGTTCCCCGAGGACACGCATTACGTTCGTCGTCCCCTCTGTCGATCGGGCGACGAGTTTTTTTTTAACGACCGGTTCTTTTCAGAACCAAAAATATAAAACTTTTAAAGAAAAAAAACACGTACTGAATATCCGCATCGGTTCGTATAATATTTGTTTCGTCGAAAACGGCGACCGTTAATTACCGCCGGGGGTTTTCTAACCGCGACTCGAAGGACGAACTGACCGTACAGGGTTGGGCAATGCCCCAAACTTTATTTGGCTAGTTAATTGAGCTCGAGTCTTACGCGCCGATGCCGGGCCTTCATTTTAGTATGGAAAATAATAATAAAAATTATTATAATGAAATTTTTTTTGGATACTAATACATAGAAACACATCATAAAAACACTCGTCGTCGCTTCCTTCTACTAACATATATCGCCCAGTTAATTGAGGACGTTCCGTACTTCGCTCGGCACCCGTCTCAAATCTTGGGGACGAAAAACGCGCCGCCTACTCTCCCATTTTCGTAAACATTCGGTAGGCGAAGAATGCCCGAGGCGGCCAGGGGGGGCTTCGCCCCTTTTCTATCAAACCCCCCGATAGTACGGGGTATTTTATCCGTCCCCTGGGGCAAACTATAAAATTTTTTAAATAAAATTTTAAAATCTAATCCCCCCTTTACTTAAACGAATCTACCCCTTAACTAATCTCGGCATTTTTTATAACCGCGAATTCACAAAAGTTTTTTGCGTCCGGGTCGTCGTCCGTATACGTCGACCCTTTTCATTTTTTGTATCCCCATTTGTGGCCTAAAAAAGGGCCGTATGCGTCAATGAACCGATAATCGGGCGTGTCTCGTGGAGTTTACGGTTTTTTTCTCGTTTCTTGGTGAAGCCCCGCTTGTGTTCGGTATACACCGCCCTGGGCGATGGTTACTCCGAGAGTGTTTTTTAATTCCCCCGTCGTTGGGTTTGGGGCCAGTGCAGATCCGGGGAATGATACGGGTTTTTTATTATCTCTGGCGCTTCCCCGGCCAACTCTAGTACTTGGGCCCGCCAATATTCCCATTCGGCGGCTAGATTACGGGCCGCCGGCGCCTACGCGTTGGGCGAGTTCCCTTTTACGTACTTTTGGATGGACCGCCCGGGAAAATTGTAGCCCCGCAGGGGCTAGATCGCGACTTCCCCTTTTCCCCTTAACCTTTCCCCCTTTACCGCGCCGGACTTTGCGCGCACGGAAAATTTGTCGGTAATTAAAAGAAGTAAGATACGGAGGGACGGTTGCGTTAACGTTCGAAATCGACTACTCGCCATCGGCCCCCCAGCTACGACTTTAGCCCCCGGCGTTCCCCAAACCGAACCCGTTGGGGATTTTACGACTACCGAATGGGTAAAGGGCGGGCCTACTGCGGTTCGAATACGGGCTATATATATATATCGTTCATCGTTCGACAGCCCCATTTTTTCGCCGCTGTTTCGGCGTCACGTCTTAGTTTTACGGCATCTAAACAGTTCTTACGTGTATCGCTAGTCCATGCCGCCTAAAGCAGGGGAAAAGCCGCCAAAAAGGGGCCGGAAAGGCCCCAGAAAATATTTTCGAAAGGCGAAAAGGGGAAAGAAACGTCGCCAAAGGAGAGCTACGCCATCTACTCTAAAGGTCCGACAGGTTCACCCGGCCCCACCGGCATATCCAGCAAAGCGATGAGCATCATAAATAGTTTTCGTTAACGACATCTTCGAGGGATCGGGCCGAAGCCTGTCTCGCCATTACAACAAAAGAGAGCGCATCACGATCGCGAGACCAAACCGCCGTTCGTCTATTGTTTCCCCCGGGAAACTTGCGAAGCACCCCCGTTACGGGGGCCAAAAAAGGCCCGTCCCAAAAGTATCCCGTTCGAAATAGACGGCGACCACCTTCTCGTAGCTTTTCGCGATTGAAAGGTCCGCTTCCTTTTCTTTAGGGTTTCTTTTCAGAACCACAAATATTTCAATAAAGGTTTAAAGGGCTCGCCTGCTACCCTCTACCGACGTAATTCTGCCAAACAGATCTGACTAACTAACTATTTTCTTTGAATTCTCGGTTGTCCACGAAATCGTTACTAGAGCCCCCTTCGACGAACGTCGATGACCGGCCGACGAGCACCTCCATCATATTCATCCTCTAGGGAAGAATTCGTTAACCTATTTAAATAGGGTCGACTGGGTCGGTGCTGCGGCGCTACTTTATCCTATTCCTATTGCTTAGGTTACGTTCCTGGGGCGTGGGGGGTTGGGCCCGGAATTAAGAAAAACCCGGGGCGACGAACTTCACTAGGGAAAACAAAACCCCTACGAGGGGGGGGGTTTTTTTTTTTCCCCCCGGGGGGTTCCCACCCCTAGATTTCTAATACCCCAACAGAAAACCCCCAACTCGAGAAAAACCAAAAAAAAAAAAAAAAAAAAGGGGAAGGGAAGGGGGGGAAGGGGGAAAGGGGGGGAAGGGGAAAAAAAAAAAAAAAAAAAAAAAAAAGGGCCAAAAAAAAAAAAAAAAAAGGGACGCGGTGTTCCAAGCGGTCACCCACAAATCTAACCGCGCCCCACCAGTTTGGCTTCGGGGATCGGACGAGAAAAATTAAAAATTTTGAAAATTTAAAAATTTTTTTATTGTTTTTCATTAATTTGTACAAAAACAAGATCTTGCTTTTATATTTTTATTAAAACCCAATTCATATAATATTTTTTATATTTCAAATTTGAGTATGTATTTATGTCCCAATGTAGTTTCATTTCCGTGGTAACGGGACAAGAAAGGACGGAATCGTGCGTTTGGGTGTTTCGTTGCCGGTGTCTGCTTCTATTTTGCGTCTGGTACGGGGGTAAAAGCCCAAAAAACCTCCTGGCTCGATGTTTTTTCACGTGCAGGGGTAAAGGGCCTGCGCGTGTTATTCCGGGAGGTGCCAAATCCGTGGCCGTTGTACGGCAGTTAGCTTGGGCCGGGGGCCGTATTCCGGATCGCGGGATCAGGTCTTTGGTGCGCGGGATCCCCCGTAGAAACGGCCGCGATTTGTCGACGCGTCGTCCACCATCTGCGTCGCGGTCGCCCCCCCTATCAAAGCGCGGCGGGCTCCCCTATCGGCCCCAAGGATGAGGGCGCAGGGCATTTTTTTGCGCTACCCGCAGCTTTCGAAACAAGTGCTTCGACGCGTTTCCCCAACGGGCGCACCGAAAAGTAATATCGTCGAAGCACGGATTTGAATAGCCGATCCTATTCTCCTCGAAAAGTTATTATTTAAAAAAGTTCTATGGTATGCAGCCCCGCCATCGTTTTCCTGATATTCGCCTCGATCGCGTGGCGGAAAGTAAGATGTTTGTCTAGCTGTATGCCGAGATACCTGATTGTAGGCGCGTAGGGAACGGTGTCGTCTAGGAATTTAGGGAATCGCGGGATGTGGACCGGGTTGGTTCGTCTGGTGAATATTGCAATTTGGGATTTTAGGGGATTTGCGGTTAGTTTCCATTTTTTGAGGTATTTCTCGTAGTGCGGGAGCTGGTTTTGGATTTTCGCGACGGAAGTTATCTGCGAAAAGGAATGGCTGTATATGATGGTATCGTCGGCATACAGCGCTAGTTTATTATGCGGAAAACGGGGTATGTCCGCTGCATACAGGTTGAATAGGATCGGTCCCAGTACGGATCCTTGGGGTACTCCGCCGCGACGCGAACCGGCGGCGGAAGTCGCGTCGTCCACCTTCACGACGGAAGGTGCGTCCGGAGGTACGATTTACCGATTCGAACGACACACGATCGGCGGGAATTCCATAACGACGAGTTTATGGAGTAATCCCGCCGTTCCAGACGCGGTCGCAACGCCTATCCAGGTATACCAGCATTACCGCCGTTTGCTGGCGCCTGTTAAACGCGTTAATCGCGTCCGCGACGACTCGCGACACCTGGTGGTCGGTGCGTGTCCAGGGCCCCCCCCCCGAAAACCGAAACTGTTTCTGGGGGCAGTCGCTCCTTCAGGTCGATGTGCTCGTTATCCTTTCGAGGAGCACTCTATCTGCGGATCTGGACATGGTGGGGAGAGGGTATCGTCGATAACCGGAGGGTTTGTTCGCGTTTGCCGGGTTTAGGGATAGGGATGACTACCGCTGTTTCCAGGAGGTAGGAAGTGGTGTAAACTGAATATTGAGTTATGATGGTGGTGAGGCGGACGATTTGCTTTGGGGGAGTTTTTAGGAAGTATGTTCTGTATGTTGTCAGGACCGGGAGCTTTCGTGACGGGGTTCTACTTAGGAGGTGTTGATGTGACGGGGGGTCGTGATGAAGCTTCTCGGAATGTGTGAGGTGTATGGGTGGTTGTAGGAGGAATTGGAGATGGTTTTTTCTACCATGTCCTCCGTCCTCGGCTGTCGGTGTCTGGTGTGGACGTGGTATTGTGGTGAACGTCTCGGGCGATCAGCAGCGAGATTCGTCTCGCGAACGGCCGCGTTGGGCCCGTCGGACGTTCCAGCGTGTTTATATTGATGTTTTCTTCCGCAAGTGTTTGTTGAGTCGCCAGGATCGGATCCATCCCTCGCGTTTACGTCTTCAGCCGGTTGCCGTGATCTCATTTCTGTGTCGAACGATGGACTGCTTTGATCGTTCCGCTGATTCGTTCAACATCTGCAGTTGAGCGGCCGGTCCCTCGATCGGCTGGTAGGTCCTCGGTTCTGTTTCGCTCGGCGAGCGGGCAAGAATATGGTGCGGTAGTCGTCGTAGCGAAAAGGGTCGACCGTTCTCTGAGGGATGGATCGTTTGGCGGTCCCGACGGAATGTCTGTGCCATTTTCGTGACGGCGGTCTCCAAGCGCATCGACGGAGTCGATTGACCGTTTCTATATTGTTCCTCTGAGCGCTTGCTGTATTGCTCCCAGTTCGCCCTGGAGTAGTCTTACGTTTACGCGCGCGAGCCGGGTCGCGACTTCCCGAGTCGGAAAAACGACGGCGACGTGATCCGAGGCATGCTTTGCCCCTCCCGGCGAGCCCACGAGGTCGCGATTTCGCGGCGAGGGAGGTCGACGGTGGTGGGAGTAGTACCGTGTTTTTTCTTTTTTTTTTTTTTTTTCTTTTAGGGGATGTGCGGGGTAGTCGGTGTGAAGCACCATACGCGAGTATTGTTGATAAACGCGTTAAGTGTCGTTGCCGTTCGCGTTGTGGGGACAAGCACCAAGATGTATGAGTGGCATTTAGGTCACCCGCAACGTGACTTTCTAATGATGGCAAATAGGCTTGAAGTGCGCGGCGCGCAACTTCTTGCCGGGCTGTTATCAGTAGGTCATTCAGGACGGTGTTATCCGACAATCTTACCGCGCTATATCCTAGCCCGTCTAACCCGGGCGGTTTGTGATCGCTGGTCGGCACGTAATCCCTAAACAACGATCGCGACCCCGCCGTGCCCTTTAATTTCCGCGCTTTTCCTCGACCCGATACCCCCTGATGTTAAGGGTGTAGCTCGCGGGCAGCCGAGTTTCGTTGAGGAGAAGACACGTGTATTGATTTCTCCTCAAGAAATCGGTACATTTCGCGGAATTTTTCCGAGGACCCCGTTGAGTTCCACAGCGCTACATTAAGGGTCATTGCTATCGTTAAACCTCGCGATTAGCTGGCTTTTCCAGCAGGGTCTTGACATTCTTAAGCTTGGAGTGCAGCTCGTCTTGTTTGCCCGTCCCCCCCCCCCGTCGCACTTGAGGTCGACTACGCGTGATAGCTTTAAAGGTGCCGAGTGCGCCCTGCGCGTACCTCAGGTTGTAGCGCGTACTCGCTATCGACGCGCGTTTTCGGCGGCGGTCCGCTAGAGCTCTCGATCGGGCGTTCGTCGTCGAGGAGTCGACGCCTCGGTGTCGCGCACAAACGCGTGCGTAGCCAGCGCGCGCGCTCGCCGCGGGAGTTCTGGTGGCGGTCGTGCGATTGATCGCTCCGGTTGGCTACCGGCGGGTCTTGACGGGAGCCAATGAGGGACTGGTTTCGCAGGCGGCTCTGGGCCGTGGCCCCGCGGCTTGCGGCTCCGCCTTCCGGAGTCTCGCGGACGCGGTAGCGGATGGGAAGTCGCGACGGCTGGCCACGACGTTGACCTTGGGTGGTGGGGGAGGGGAATGTACCTCGCGGTGGTCTGGGTGCGGCGTCGGTTGCCGTACCTCTGCGGCCCTTGTTGTTTCGCTCTAGCGCTCGAGCATAGTGCTCGCACTGTACGCTTGAGGCAGGTGTGCACCGCCGCAGTTGCAGCAGACGGCCGGTTCGGTCCGCGGTTTTCGCACTCCGTACGACCTGTGGGCCAGCGGCGCATTTAACGCAGCGACACCACGTTAAGAAAACCACTATTGGTGGCGTGACCCCACGCCTGGCATTTCTTACACTGGTGAGTTTCACGCTTAGTAGATGTCTCTCATAGTAATACGCGGGCGGCTGCAGGTATTTCCCTTGTTCCGCGACGGGGGGGGGGGGGGGGGGGGGGGTGGGGGGGGGGGGGGGGGGGGGGGGGGGGGCGGGGGGGGGGGGGGGGGGGGGGGGGGGGGGGTCTTTTAGCGCGGTTACCTTGGGGGGACCGTGACCATAAAAATCGGGGATACGGGTGTCTTTGAATTTTTAAACTCCTACGGCCGGGGATTTCTAGCTTAGGAGCTCGTTTTTGAGGTCGCCGGCCTCCAATTCGCTGTGAGAACCTTTATGAGATAGGCGGTGCGAACTGGTCGCCTCGCGGCCGTAAAAAGTAATAAACGCAAGCTCGCGCGGTTTACCTCCACAAAACCGACGTATAATTACCGCGAACTCCGGTAGTACACACATTGTCTTATCGCCGCAAACTGTTGATAATAATGGGCGACACAGCGTCTAGTCTCTGCCGGAACTCGGCGTAATGTTAACTACGGGGCGGGGAACACAACGGGGGCGGTTTTTGCCTCCTCGTCGCTGCGGAGCTCTGCGAGCCCGCGGTTTGACTTTCGAGGGGCGGGGCGGGTGCGGTCGAGGGGCCAGCCACCGCGTTATCCGGGGCTTCCGGCATCTCTTCGTCCTTCTCGGCGAGAACGCCGTATCTATTATTTATGGCCACATTAAAAAAAGTCTTGAGCCAGCCGCGCGGTGATCCCGGCCGGAGCCGGGCGTCGGGCTGTGACTCGCAGTCCGGACGCCTCGGGGGATGCGCCTTCGTCGCGCGGGTCGTACCGCCCTCGCGTCTTAACCTGTATTATCTTGACGATCTTTTGTGGCCATATCGGCAAGCGTCTGCAGCCTATCTCGCGGCTTCTTCGACGGAGGACATGCCTTTCGGGGTGCGCGCGAAGGTCTTAAACGATCCCCATAAGCGCGCACCCTCCCCAAAGCACAGGATTATATAAAAAATACGGGGTAATAACGATTTTTTAAAGGAGAGTTCGAGTTATTCGAGGGAAAAATTGTAAATTGTATATTGGCGACCGGATACACTTATTAGGTATGGGACCACCACGCTATACACAAATAAGGACCGGCTGGCGCCACGGGAATTCTCGGGCGCCACACGCGTGGATCGCCACCGTTGCGCACACGGTCGGGCTGCGCCCCGAAAACGTAGGGGCGTGGCCTGCCAAGCCGGTTCTGGCGCCACGGCAGAAGGGCAGATGTGGACCACACACCTCCCCCCCCCCCCCCGATCCGGAAAGGTCGGTTTCTCCGTAGTTTCGAAGGAATTGCACTCTAACACACTACACATTTGTTGCTTTCGGGCTTTGTTTCCGCGGAGCGTTAAAAGCAGATACGTGCTCTACTTTTAACGATCGGACGAGAACTGATCGGACGAGAACCGGCATATTCACGGTGGTATGGCCGTTGCCTACGAATTTTCGCAAATACGTCGTACATCACGTTCACATTTTGTGTTGTACGTCGACGACTCCGCCCACTATCGTATTATATCCGTAATGCCTGAATTAGCGATACAACCTAGAATGGTAATAGGACTAATAATAAGCGCAACTAATGATAAAACTTACAACTTACAACTAACAACTATCGGTGCGAACTAATAAATCGTAATAATAATAACCAAATACTAATAATACGCCTAACTAACTAACTAACTTAAAACTAATAATACAGCTTAAAACGAAACAAAACAAAACATACAACCGATAATAAAACTTAAAACTAATCGATCGCAACGCAAAAGGACACTGGGAACTGCTATCGGAAGTAGGGTCGGACTGAATTGCCTTGAACCCCTTGATCATTTATGATGGAGCTGGCTCTGTTCGCGCAGCTTGGGATTTAAAGTAGAAGAGGAGTTTTGGGCTCGGATGGGTCATGACTTTGGGTAACAAATAGGGTTATGCCTTGGGGAGTCAAGGATGGTCGTCTGGGGCCGTGGGCGTTGCGCGGCCCGGAATTGAAGAAATCCGCTGGGCGACGAATCTTCACTAGAGGAGGGGGACGACGACCATCTGCACGCAGGGGTTCTCGCTGTCGCGGGGGGGCCCTTGCCCACGCCGAGCTGAGGATCTTCTCGAGATACTCTCGAATCGACGGAATGCCCCCCAGATCTCGACGAATCTGTTAATTCCTTACGAACCAAGGGGCGGTCAACGATGATGCGAGGAGTCCTGTTCTGAAGAGCTTCCAGGCTCTTGAGAAGCGTCGGAGCCGCTGCGGACCAGGCCATAGCGCCGTAGCTCAGCAGCGGCCGCGCAATAGGACGGGACGACTGCCGGTTCTTATGTAAAAAAAAAAAAAAAAAAAAAAAAAAAAAAGGAAGAAGGTTCGGGGGAGAAGAGAGGGAGAGAGAAATAGGTTAAAAATGAGCCAACGGCACGCGGTGTTCCCAAGCGGTCACCCATCTAAGTACTAACCGCGCCCGACCGAGTTTGGCTTCGGTGATCGGACGAGAACCGGCATATTCACGGTGGTATGGCCGTTGCCGTAAGTAGATATCTAATAGCGCGCTGTTGATCTTATGCTAGTAGCTAAGAAGGGACTTGTACGCTGTTATAGGACACGTTCTTCTATCCGACAGGCCGGCTCCCACGTTGCGCCCTATCGGGGGCGACTCCGCGTAACTTGCGATCTATCTCTTATTGTAGGTCGACAGATGCGTTCCGGGAATGCACGTCGGAATTGTTGCGGGATACGAAAGAACGTCGTCGACATCGTCAAAATCGGGTCCGTCCCCGACCGATACGACGATTACAATGCCGCGTACGTAACGGTCGACGGTTAAGTTAGTCGTAGTAACGTTACGCGGACTTTCGGTGCGGTCGCAGACCTCGTAGGCGTTATTAATCGTTATATCCCATCGGGTCCGACTCCCGTCCCATCTCCTACGTCGTCGTCGGCAGATACGCTTCCGGTCTTCACTGGCGGGCGCACGCGGCGGCATTCCCGATCGCCGTACGTATAGAACGACGACTTCGACGCGTATACCTACCCGACTCGACCTAGCCGTTCGTTCGTCAACCGGACCTTCGTCGTACCGTAAGTCCCGGGCTCTCGGTCTTCCCTACGTCGCGTACCGTCGGTTAGAGATTCCCTTATTCCCGTTACGACGAGGGTGTCACCGTCCGCGAGACGTACGCGACGTCGACGGGCCCGTTCGTGCGGTCCGGGAACGTCCCGTCGAACGGTGACGTCGCGTTACGCTACCGCGTTCTCGTTCGGGAACACGCCATCGGTTAGGGTCGCGTAAATCCTCGGAGAAGGCGCGCAACTCGTACGGAAACCTTCCGGTCGCATCCTGAAATATCCGTCTTTCGAACGGCGTACCTTCGTCGCTAGATCGCGGCGCCCGGACGCTCTTCCGGGCGTCGAATTCCGACGTAGCGCAAGTGACGCTCTTAAGGTCTCCAATGCGCGTCCGGTTGAGAGGTACGCGTTCTTCGGCGACCTTAACCGACCTCGCGGCGCCGATGCCGCGTCTTCGGACATCCGTTACGGCCGCGATGCGAGAACGAAAGGCCGGCGTCGGTCGTCCGCGGCGTCGTCGAAGAGAAGCCTGCGAACACGAGCGGGTCCGTCGCCCGTTGAACGGACCCTCCGCAGCCGTCGAAGGAGTTTCGCATTCGGTACGCGTAAACGCCAAGTGTATCTGCGGACTTAGAGTCTTTTTTCAATTTACAGTCAGTAACACGCTCACGACGTACACGCGCGCGGCGCACGAGCATATATACATAGATACATATACGAATAGCACTATTCTATCGTTACACCTGCGCTTCGAAAGTGCCGAATAATTTTCGCAGCGGCAAGATCGGCGGTAGCAGCAGCAGCAGCAGCAGCAGCAAAGCACCTCTTTCTCGCACATCACCGACGAACGATTACGTATCCACCACGGCGACTGAAGACGAACAGATGGCCGACGTGACGACGCAACAACAAACGGTAGCTTCGCCGACGGCTACCGCTCCGGCGAAGAAGGGCGGAGGCGGAGGCGGAGGCGGCGGCGGCGGCAACGTCGGCGCGGCGAAAAAGGCGAAGAATCCACGATCGAAACCCACGCATCCTCCGACCTCCGAAATGGTAAACGGGGCCATCAAGAGCCTCAAAGAACGCGGCGGATCGTCCCTGCAGGCGATCAAGAAATACGTCGCCGCCAATTATAAGGTGGACGCCGAGAAGATGTCGCCGTTCATTAAGAAGTACCTAAAGGCGGCGGTAGCTTCGGGCGCGCTCGTTCAGACCAAGGGAAAGGGAGCGTCCGGCTCGTTCAAACTGGCGGCGGCCAAGAAATCGGGCGCCGGCGGGGGCGGCGACGCCTCCGACAGCGCGGCGGGCAAATCCGCCGGGGGCGCGTCGAAGAAGAAGGCCGCCGCCGCCGCGGCCGCCGCCAAGACCAAAGCCGCCGGAAAGAAGATCGCCGCGGAGGAAAGAGCGGAAAGAGAGCGTCCGGGGCCGCCGGCGACGCCGCGGAGAAAAAGTCGACCGCGGCCGCCAAGGCGAAGAAGGCGGCGGGCGAGAAGAAGGCCGCCGCGGCCGCGAAGGCCAGCAAACAGCCCAAATCGCCGTCGAAAGTGAAGAAGGCCTCCAAAGGTCCGACGAAGAAACCGAAGGCGCCGAAACCGAAGACCGCCAAGAAGGCGTCGTCCGGAGCGAGCGGCGGGGGCGCTTCCAAGGCGTCCGCGGCCGGCGGAAACGTCTCCAGAAAGGCCCCGTCGCCAAAGAAGAAGTGAGCACGGACAATAGCCGCCGAAAACAGGCGGAAGGCTTAACGAACGGCGCGGATACGAGCGCGTCCGCAGCGATCGCTCGAATGGCCTTTTCAGGGGCCCCAAACCCTTTTCACACA
>JAROYE020000074.1:0-27327 GCA_029619315.2 Dynastes maya | reverse complement strand
CCTTTCCCCCCGTAGGTAGCGTTCCTTGGCGACCTTACCCGACCTCGCGGCGCCGATGCCGCGTCTTCGGACATCCGTTACGGCCGCGATGCGAGAACGAAAGGCCGGCGTCGGTCGTCCGCGGCGTCGTCGAAGAGAAGCCTGCGAACACGAGCGGGTCCGTCGCCCGTTGAACGGACCCTCCGCAGCCGTCGAAGGAGTTTCGCATTCGGTACGCGTAACGCCAAGTGTATCTGCGGACTTAGAGTCTTTTTTCAATTTACAGTCAGTAACACGCTCAGGGACGTACACGCGCGCGGCGCACGAGCATATATACATAGATACATATACGAATAGCACTATTCTATCGTTACACCTGCGCTTCGAAAGTGCCGAATAATTTTCGCAGCGGCAAGATCGGCGGTAGCAGCAGCAGCAGCAGCAGCAGCAAAGCACCTCTTTCTCGCTACATCACCGACGAACGATTACGTATCCACCACGGCGACTGAAGACGAACAGATGGCCGACGTGACGACGCAACAACAAACGGTAGCTTCGCCGACGGCTACCGCTCCGGCGAAGAAGGGCGGAGGCGGAGGCGGAGGCGGCGGCGGCGGCAACGTCGGCGCGGCGAAAAAGGCGAAGAATCCCGATCGAAACCCACGCATCCTCCGACCTCCGAAATGGTAAACGGGCCATCAAGAGCCTCAAAGAACGGGGCGGATCGTCCCTGCAGGCGATCAAAAAAATACGTCGCCGCCAATTTATAAGGTGGACGCCGAGAAGATGGTCGCCGTTCATTAAAAAGTACCTAAAGGCGGCGGTTAGCTTCGGGCGCGCTCGTTCAGACCAAGGGAAAGGGAGCGCCCGGGCTCGTTCAAACTGGCGGCGGCCAAGAAATCGGGCGCCGGCGGGGGCGGCGACGCCTCCGACAGCGCGGCGGGCAAATCCGCCGGGGGCGCGTCGAAGAAGAAGGCCGCCGCCGCCGCGGCCGCCGCCAAGACCAAAGCCGCCGGAAAGAAGATCGCCGCGGGAGGAAAGAGCGGAAAGAGAGCGTCCGGGGCCGCCGGCGACGCCGCGGAGAAAAAGTCGACCGCGGCCGCCAAGGCGAAGAAGGCGGCGGGCGAGAAGAAGGCCGCCGCGGCCGCGAAGGCCAGCAAACAGCCCAAATCGCCGTCGAAAGTGAAGAAGGCCTCCAAAGGTCCGACGAAGAAACCGAAGGCGCCGAAACCGAAGACCGCCAAGAAGGCGTCGTCCGGAGCGAGCGGCGGGGGCGCTTCCAAGGCGTCCGCGGCCGGCGGAAACGTCTCCAGAAAGGCCGCGTCGCCAAAGAAGAAGTGAGCACGGACAATAGCCGCCGAAACAGGCGGAAGGCTTAACGATCGGCGCGGATACGAGCGCGTCCGCAGCGATCGCTCGAAATGGCCCTTTTCAGGGCCACAAACCCGTATCACGATCGGATGGCAATCTTATACCTTCATGCAGGTCCGCTTCTTATCATCTACTTTACTTACCTCGTACGCACGTCCTCGCGCGGTCCTTGACGCCCGCCTCTGCCGGCGATCGCGTTCGCCTATTTTCACTTTTTTTTTTTTTTTTCACCTATTTTCACTCTTTTCACTTATTTTCACTTATTCATATTACACTTCCTCCCCGCACCCTTCAACTCGCGCTTATTCTCCCGCCGGTTACGGTAAAACGCAATCGCGCTTTCGTTACCGATATCGTTATCGCTTCGATCGGTCGCGCACTCGCTCGATCACTCTTAATTACGCCGAATCGAAACGATTATGGCATCTTTATTGTTCCGAGCGCGATACCGGTAGTTTGAGGGGCGTGTCTTCCCGTATTTCGCTACTTCCCGGTACTATATCGTTCAATTTAGGAAAGACTCATCCCTCTCCCCCCTACTAATTCTGATTTATGTTTCAGATAGGCAGACCCCAAGATGACCCCACCAAGGAGGGGGAAAACTGGAGGAAAACGGGGCCCAAAACGCCCGGCAAAATCACGTCGCAACGTAATTTTTAAACGTAACGAATATATTATATTGGCTTTCGAATGAATCGCTGAGGAAATTTCTAATTACCGTTGTAGTATATATCCCATACCACCGTTCTCTTTGTATAGTAATTTCATTTGTATTAGTTTTATTTACGTACGTTCCCCTTTTATATTAATATTATTATATCGTTCGCATGGACGTTGTCATGCGTACGTAGCACGTGTACGGCTACTAGAATAAATAACGATGCAATGTTCGAATTGGGCCCTGCGGTAAGAGGATCCGCGACGGACCCAACCCCAATGCGGCAGGTTATTCGCTTACGTATAGAATCGTGAACGGTGTCTACGAATTATTCGCGATCTCGAAACGCGATATATGTGGATATACGGATATCGTTTCTCGAGTTATAGCTTACGGGCATTAACCCCCTTTTCCTATTTTTAAACTTTTCCATCCGTTA
The DNA here is from genome assembly GCA_029619315.2 of Dynastes maya. Lineage (NCBI taxonomy): Eukaryota > Metazoa > Arthropoda > Insecta > Coleoptera > Scarabaeidae > Dynastes > Dynastes maya. The sequence continues at coordinate 24,880 of JAROYE020000074.1, read as the reverse complement.
CCTTATCGTTATGTTTACGTTTCTATCTATCTCTCTCTATTCGCGAGTCCTGTACCTTGTAAACGTTTGTGTTTTTGCTTTTCTGGAATATCGTTTGTGGTTCTGAAAAGAACCGATTCGTAAGTAATATTAAGCCGCGAGAGCTACAGCGCCCTACCCTATCCTTCTTGGATTACAATTCGATTTGCGGATTTAGGCTCGCTCGCCGCGAATACGTCGGGCTAACTGAATATCCTTCGGCATGATCGTGACGCGTTTCGCATGGATGGCGCACAGATTGGGTATCCTCGAATATCCTAACCCGGTACGCCTCGCTGGCTTCTTGAAGGGGGCCCTCACCGCGGAACTTTGGGAAACGCAGATCGGTCTTAAAATCTTGGGCGATTTCTCTTACGAGCCGCTGGAAGGGCAATTTTCTGATGAGCAGTTCGGTGCTCTTCTGATAACGGCGAATCTCCCTCAAAGCGACGGTAAACCCGGGCTATACCTATGCGGCTTCTTAACGCCGCCGGTCGCCGGAGCGCTTTTGCGAGCCGCTTTCGTTGCGAGTTGTTTGCGCGGCGCCTTACCGCCCGTCGACTTTCTAGCCGTCTGTTCGTACGCGCCATTGTCGTCGGTCTATATCGTAGTAGTTAATGCAACAGACAAATTTCTATCGCGATCGAACGGCGATAAATGACTTCTCGCCGTACGGATTACGCCTCTTATAACCCTTATCGACGTTACCGCCGCGCGCGCATCGTCATTGGTCGAACCGTTCCTGCGCGCTGGGCGTTACCTTCCGAAGTCGATAAAAGCGGACGCATCGTACGTCGACTCGGTAGTGTTACGCGTGCGTACTGAACGTCGTTAATCGAGTAGCGTATAGCTCTAGAAATTTCGTCTCCTCCCAAAGTCGTCCCGAAAACGGCAAGCAAGAGTGTTTTTCTCGCTTCAACGGAATTTTTCAATCAGTTGAAGCTAGAAGAGTTCAGCGTTCGGTACGTGTGGTCACCGCTATAGTTATACTGGTAGTGGAGCCGAAGGCGTTACTTATTTTCTTAGTGTTCTGTCGCAACTGTACCGGGTATAACGAGCCGTTACATGCCTGAGTGGTGTAAACATCGGTTCAGTGGCTGATAATCCTAGTCACTGAGACCCTGTTTTACGTGATAGCTTAATTTATGTTTATGTATTAGTTTCATTTGAATATATTAGGCATGCATTTTAAATAAGTAGCAGTAGAGATCTTTGATATTGTGCGTGGCCACGGTAGCGCTTCTGCAGCCGGCGGCCAGCAGCCCTAAAATCAGTGATCAATACAGTGAAGAAAGCCAATTCATTGCCAGCCATCGGCAATGATCTCACAACGAATTCCCCCCACTTACACCCACTTCCCAGCGCTCGATCCCGCTGCCGGAGGACGCGAAATGACCCTCGAGGCGCCAAGGTCTCTGCCGCCGATCTCCTTATCGGCTGCTCCGACGAAATGTTGGAGCTTACGCTGCGCGAGATCTTGGAGGAAGTCGAGCGCCGCAAGCTAAAAGCCCCCTGCCGCCACGACACCCCTATTCCACCCCGGACCACCAAACAGCCCGAGACACCGGATGAGGAGGCGGTATCGACTCCGCTCCGACGCGGAGACATACGGCTGGTCAAGGCTTCGCGGAAGCGCAAGGCAAGGCCAAAGCGTCACTTCCGCGAAGGCAAAGACCAGCAGAGTCGATGCCGCCAAGGCAAGCCCGCTAAGCGTCCCTTCGAGGACCCAGCCGGCTACCCCAAACTCCAACGGTCCCCCACCCATCCCCGGCTAACCCCGCCCAAGGAGCAGACCCCAAAGACCCAAAGATCCCCCCTATCGTCCTTAGGGACAAATCCCAATGGAGCTACGTCAGCTCCCGCCTGATAGCCCTAAAAGCGCCGTACTCCAAGGCGCAGAACACCTCGGACGGGATCCGCTTCTTCCCGACCTCCGAGGATTCGTTCAGGGCTGCGACCCGCCTCCTCGCCGAGAAGTCCCTGCCCTACCACACTTATCAGCTTCCCTCCGAGAAGCTGTTAAACGTGGTCATCCGGGGCATCCCCGCCGAGATGCCGACCGCGGAGGTGGAGCAAGACCTGGTGAGTCAGGGTTTCAACCTTGACAGCGTCCACCGAATGCGCCACCCCCGGTCGAAGAAGGAGATGCCACTCATCCTGGCAAAACTCCCGAGGACGGAGAAATCCATCTTCTCCCTCAAGGAGGTATGCCGTCTTCTCGTGACGGTAGAACCTCTGCGAGCGAAGTCCGCCATCGGGCAGTGTTTCCGCTGCCAGCGCTACGGCCATGCGCAATCGCGCTGCACGGCCCCGATACGCTGCGTCCGTCTGCTCCGGTGAGCATAGGGCATCTGATTGCCCGCACTCCAAGGAGAGCGGAGTTCCAGCCAGGTGTGCGAACTGCGGAGAGGCGCACCCGGCTAACTACCGGGGGTGTCTGCGCTGCCCTCGTCCCCGCCCCAAAGCCATCGCCCGCTCTTCGGCCGCACCTTCGGCCAAGAAGAGCCACGACTCTCGCCCGGCTCAGGCGTCAACTTCGGCGCCGAAAAAGCCCGTCAACCCGGTCGGCTCCCAGGTCCGTCCTGGAAGGGGATTCGCCGACGTGGTTTCCGGAGGAGCCTCCCCTGCTCCCCGAAACCGAACCCAACCCTGGGCAATTCCCAGCCCCGCCTCCCAGCCACAACCCACCCCAGACTTCTTCAGCGCCATGACCTCCCTTATGCAGTTGTTCGGCCAGTTCTCGGCTGCCGTTCAACAGCTACAAGGCGCACTCCCGCGTGACTTCCTCCCCCGCTAATGGTCACGCAGCCCCGTCAAACCAACGTTGGACCAGATTGGTCGCCTGGAACGCTCACGGTATAAGGGAGAAGGTACCTGAGCTTCGAGACTTCCTCACTAGCTTTCAGATCGACATCGCCCTTCTTACAGAGACCTGGCTCCGTCCTGGAGACAGGCTCTCGGTCGCTAACTACACGTTGTACCGTCGAGATCGCTTGACGGGTCCTTACGGAGGGACAGCCATCCTCGTGAAGAATTCTATCCGACATTCAGAGGTCGTCGTGCCGCCGCTAAACTCCCTAGAGGCGACGGCCGTCATGATCTGGACGGACTTCGGCCCGCTCCACATCTACTCCGTCTACGCCCCTCCCAGTAGACCATTCTCGCGCGAAGACTACTCCAAAATCTTCACCGGGCTCCAGCCCGATGTTGATCGCGGGGGATCTGAACGCCAAACACCTCGCCTGGGGGTGTAGAGTACAGAACAGCTTTGGCAGGAAGTTGTTCAACCTCATCCATCGACCGGTGTAGCAGTTCATCCTCCCGACAGCCTACTTTCTATGCAACGGGCGTAATTCCGGACATCCTCGACGTGGCTCTCACGCTGGATGTCCCCAGAGCTGTGACCGTGGAGAGCATTCCCGATCTCTCCTCGGATCACAACCCCATCCTCGTCAAGCTTGGTGGTGAAGTCATGACCCTCGGAGATCGAGTCCGCAGGGTCACGAATTGGGATCTCTTCTCCGCGAAGTCCTTAGAGAGCCTTAGCTTCGATCAGGATATCCAAGACGCGGCCGCTCTTGACTCGGCCGCGCGCTCATATACCGACGCAATCACAAAGGCTTTGAATGACTCTTCTAAAACTAAGACCCAAAAAGGCGCCAGCGAACTGCCTGCGGAGCTGAGGGCATTGATCAAGGAGCGCAGAAGAGCGCGAAAGCTGGCTCAATCCACCCTCTCACCGACGACAACCGTCGGGCAAATCTTTCTTGCCCGACAGGTACGCGAAGCCCTCAGGGAACACAACCAGGAGGTCTGGCACGACCGGGTAGTGTCCCTCTCCGCAGAAGACGGATCGCTCTGGAGACTCTCCAAGCCTTCCGTAACCCCAACAGGCGAGTTATAAACCGGCCCCTTCAAGGCACAAACGGTTTCGGCTTCTCCCCTGAGGACAAAGCCGAGATACACGCCGAACACCTCGAGCGGGTGTTCCGCGGTATCCCACCCCTAGACGACGACGACGAGGCGGACTCAGTAGCGAAGTGGCAGAAAGGTTAAACGGGCTGTCCGACATGCCCGGAACGCCAATCGACCCAGCTACTCCCGACGAAATCCGAGCTATCATCAAAGCCGGAAAAAAAAAGAAGTCCCCAGGGCCAGACTGTATCACCAATCTGGCTCTGAAGAGATTGCCTCTAGAAGCCACGGAGGTTCTCTGCGACATCGTCAACGCAGTCCTCCGTCTCCAGCACTTTCCCGCCTGCTGGAAGCACGCCGAAGTCGTCACCATTCCCAAACCAGGGAAGGATCACCTCTTGCCCCAGAATTTCAGGCCGATCAGCCTCCTGTCCATTGTCGAAAGTAGCCGAGGCGGTCATCCTCGCCCGGCTAACCGATCTCACCGACGACTTAGCGATCATCCAGGACGAACAGTTCGGTTTCCGAGCTGGGCTGTCCACTGAACTCCAACTACTTCGGTTCACGGAGTTCGTTAGGGACGGCCTCGAGAGGCGAGAAACCGTCGGAGCAGTTTTCTTCGACTTCGCAAGTGCCTTTGACTCAGTCTGGCACCAAGGGCTGATCAACAAGTTGATAGTTTCCGGTTTGAACCCCAACGTGGTTAGGCTTGTTAGGTCATATTTGGAGGGCAGATCCTTCTGCACCAAATGCAACTCCGTGAAGTCGAGTACCCGCGGCATCCTGTCCGGCGTCCCGCAGGGTCTCTCTTGGGACCGCGGTCTATTCCTTCTCTTCATGGCGGACCTTCCCCGGTCGCCCGGCACCAGCACTGCTATCTACGCGGATGACACAGTCATCTACGCGAGAAGCAGTAGCGAAAGACTCGTCAGTCAGCGGCTACAAACCGCTACTGACGGTTTTCTGGGCTGGGCGGCCCGGTGGAGGCTCGGCGTGAACGAATCTAAGTGCGTCGCGGTTAGATTCACAAGGAGGACGCGCGAACCCTGGAGCAACATCCGGGTGGGACCGGTACAGCTGCCTTGGAGCCCGGACGTGAGGTACCTCGGTATTCTCATGGACAGAAAGCTCACCTTTGGTCCGCACTTGACAGATCTTCGCTCCCGTTTTTCGACTGCCCGCAACATGCTACTCCCCCTCTGGGTCGAAGGAGTCCCCTTCACCTGGGCAGCAAGTTGCTTCTCTACAAGATGACTCTTCGGCCGCTGCTGACCTACGGCGCTATGGCCTGGTCCGCAGCGGCTCCGACGCTCCTCAAGAGCCTGGAAGCTCTTCAGAACAGGACTCTTCGCATCATCGTCGACGCCCCTTGGTTCGTAAGGAATGAACAGATTCGTCGAGATCTGGGCATTCCGTCGATTCGAGAGCATCTCGAGAAGATCCTCAGCTCGGCGTGGGCAAGGGCCCGCGACAGCGAGAACCCCTGTGTACAGATGGCGTCGTCCCCAGGATCGTCCCCCTCCTCTACTGAAGATTCGTCGCCCAGCGGATTTCTTCAATTCCGGCTGCGCAACGCCCACGGCCCCAGACGACCATCCTTGACTCCTCAAGGTATAACTCTACTTGTCCCCAAAGTCATGACCCATCCGAGCCCAAAACTCTTCTACTCTCAACTCCAAGCTGCGCGAACAGAGCCAGCTCCAGCATAAGACGATCAAAGGGTTCAAGGATTTTTCTGTCCGACCCTACTTCCGATTGCAGTTCCCAGTGTCCTCCTCCTCCTCCTCCGTTTAGTAGACGCAGCAATATGACCGGCCGTGGAAAAGGTGGTAAAGGCCTAGGAAAAGGGGGCGCGAAACGACATCGCAAGGTTCTGCGCGATAATATCCAAGGAATTACGAAGCCGGCGATCAGGCGTTTTGGCCCGTCGCGGCGGGGTGAAGCGTATATCGGGCCTGATATACGAGGAGACCCGAGGCGTACTCAAGGTATTCCTGGAGAACGTGATTCGCGATGCCGTCACGTACACCGAACACGCCAAGGAGGAAGACGGTAACGGCCCATGGAAGTCGTCTACGCGGCATGATAGCGGCAGGGACGTAACAGCTTATGACCGGCTCGGCCGGTTTAAGTATGAGACGCCGTACCCGTTCCCCATAAAATTTCTCTGGGTCAACGACGACACGCATTTACGTTCGGTTCGCCCCTCTGTCAGATCGGACGACACTGACACGTTGTTTTTAACAGACCGGTTCTTTTCAGAACCAAAATATCATACATTATAGAAAAAGACACACGCTACTGAATATGCCGCTACGGTTTCGTATAATATTTGTTTTTCGTCGAAAAACGGCGGGCACCGTTAATACTTACATCGCGACGAAACATGTTTCTTATAACCATGTCGACTCGGCCACACTAAAGGACGACACGTGGCAACCGTACACAGAGACTTCGGCAATTGCATGGTTCCTGCGACATTTAGTTCGGTAGTTAATTGTACGCTGCGAGTCTCTACGCGCCGATGCCGGCCGGGGGGCCCTGTCAGGATTAGTATGATAAGTAATAATAATTATTCTTTATAATGAAATTTATTTCTGGAGTGATACTATAAAATACAGTATGAAACACATCATAAAACACTCGATCGTCGCTTCATACTAACACACATAATATATCGCCGAGGTTAAATACTGACCACGTGTACGACGTGTCCAGTACGTTCGCTCGAGGCAGTCTGCTCTCCTAATCTTTCGGGAGCAAAAAGCGGAGGCCGTCCTAACTCTCCGCATCTTCACGTTAGAACATTCGGTAGGGCGAACGTAATGGACCGAGGCGGCCACAGGGGCTTCGCACCGCTCTTCTACGGCAAAAGCCTCGATAGTACGGGTGTACTTTTATCCTACCCTGAGGCAAACTATGGAAATTTAGAGATAAATACGTTGTAAAAATACTAACTACCCCCATTATACTTAAACGCTCGTATTCTATCCCTTAACATATACTAACTCATGATATTTATTTTATTACCGCGAATTTCACAAAAGTCGTAGCGATCTCAGCGGTGTCGTCGGTATACGATCGATCATTTTCACTTTTTGTATCGCCATTGTGGCCCTGAAAAGGGCCGTATGCGTCACATGAGACGATAATCCGCGCGTGGTCTCGTGCGGAGTTTACGGTTTCTTCTCGGTCTTCTTAGGTAGAAGCCACATACGCTGAGATGTTCGGTAGTACACCGCCCTACGGCGATGGTTACTCCCAGAGAGGTAGTTTGTTCAATTACACTCGTAGTTGCGTATGGCCAGACTGCAGATGCCTGTGGAAGATACGGGGTTCTATTTCCTCTTGGCCGCGCGTTTGCCGCGCCAAGTGAGACTCACGGCCGCAACAAGTATGTTCCATTACGGCTGCTAGATATACGGGCGCGCGGCGCCTACGCGTTCGGCGTCAGTTTTACCTTTACGTAGCAGGGTCTATGAATACACGACCTGACGAGACGGAAAAATTGTAGCCCCGCACTGGCTAGATCGCGACTTCGCCTGCTTCCTTACACCTCTCATTTACCGCGTCCAGGACCATTGCGCGCTTACGACAGATAAGTTGATCGAGTATAAAAGAAGTTAAGATACGGATGGACGACGGTTGTGTTTGCGCAGTAACATTCGTACATCGACTACTCGCACAATCGGCCCCCCAAGCTACGTACTTATAGCGACCGGCGTTCGCACCAACCGCCCGGAACTCCTTTACGGAAGGTCTATAGCGGACTACCGAATGGGTCAGACGGCGTGGGCCTACTGCCTTGTGTTCGAATACCAGCATAGATTATATATATACAGCGTTCATCGTCTCAAGAAACAGGGCCAGTCCTGCAGCTTACCACATCACTTATCCACGCTTCCTTCCGAGAAGCAGATGTTGACCGTGGTCATCGGGTAATCCCCGCGACGACGCCAGACCGCGAAGTGGAGCAAAGACCTGGGACGTCAGGGTTAAACATCGTACAGCGTCCACCGGATGCGCGCAGACCCCACGGTCGGAAGAAGGAAGATGCCCTCATATTCCTGGGCACTAAAACTCCCGAGGACGGAGAACGAAATCCATCTTCTCCGCTCAAGGAGGTAGCCGTCTACTAGTTGACGGTTTAGAGGCCTCTGGAGCGAAGTCTGCCATCGGGCAGTGTTTCCGCTGCCAGCGCTATGGCCATGCGCAATCCGCCGCTGCCACCGGCACCCCAGATCTACGCTGCATGTCCGCTGCTCCAGGTGAGCATAGTGGGCATCTGCACGCCCGGCCCACACCAAGGAGAGCGGTGTTACCAGCTTCGGTGTGACACGAACATGCGGAGAAGGCGCACCGGCTAATCTAGTCCGGGGGTTCGTCTGCGCTGCCCTCTCCCCGCCCCAAACGCCAGTCGCCCGCTCTTCGGCCGAAACCTCGGCCAGAAGAAGCAAGACTCCCTCGCCCGGCTCAGGGCGTAAACTTCGGCGCCGAAAAAGCCCGCCAACCGGTCGGCTCTCAGTTCCGTCCGGGAAAGGGGATTCCCCCGGACGTGGTTTCCGGAGGAGCTTCCCTGCCTCCCCGAAAACGAACCCAACCCTGGGCAATTCCCAAGCCCCCGGCCTCCAGCCACAACCCACCCCAGACTTATTCCGGCGCATGACTTCCCTCATGCAGCTGTTCGGCAGACATTCATTTATCCGCCGTTCTCCAGTCAAGCTGCAAGGCCACTCCCGCGTGAATTTCTGCCCCGTTAATGGATCCACGCCCTCCCAAAAAACCATCACTGGACCCAGGACTAGTCGACTTGGAACAGACGCCACGGTATATATGGGAGGAAGTACCTGAGCTCCGGATTTCCTCACCGGCTTCCATAAATCGGACGTCGCTACTCCTACAGAGACCTGGCTCCGTCCTGGATGATGGATCTCGGTCACCCCAATTACACGGGTCTACCGTCTGGAGGAGAGCCTGACGGTGAGCCACCGTTGTATGTGGTGTGGACATGCCATTATCACGTAAAAAAATTCTGATCCGATCACTCCATGAGGTCGTACACGCATGCCGCCGCTAAACTCCCTAGAGGCGACGGCACGTCGATGATCGACGGACTTTCGCCCGTACCTCCACATTACAGTTTTGTAAGCATTTTTTAATCCGTTTTATGTTATTTACCGTGGTGCAAATAATTCATATCCTTCTTTTATTTTTCTCCTCCGCCTTCTCTCACCCATGGACTTGCGATTATCCTTGTTGAGTCTTTTGCTTTTTCGGTGGTTTTCACTACTTCCTCTAACGTGTTTCTTCGCGATTCTACTTGGTCAAAGGAGGAAATTGGTTTTGCAAGAAATATATTTACCAAAATTAACTTTAAAATTAATAAAAATTTAAAGTTTTTACACGGGCTTCTACGAGGATCTATTCTCTTTATGTGTATATAATAATCAAATGAAATGAAACGGTTTGATTTGATTCGTGATGTAGTTGTGTTGTTGATGAATACATATTGTGAATCTGCGAGGAAACAACAGAAAAAAATGAAACTCGTTTTCCTGTATATTAAAATACATTCAATATTCATTTCTTTACAGATGATTGGTCTACATCGCGATGCCAACAGTTCTTCGGAAAACGAGAGTGCTATCCGTACTACGCTCTCCCAGTGACCTTCTCGCGTGAGGACTACTCCAAAATCTTCACCGGGCCTAGCCGATGCTGATGGGGGGGATCTAAAACGCTAAGCAGCCCCCACCTGGGTCAGCAGAGGTTGACAACTTTGGAAGAAGGGTTTTGTTCGAACTCATTCAACCACTGCGGTGTAAGTCCATCCACCCGACAGCCCTACTTCTACGCGTGACGGGCGTCACCCCGGATATCCGACCCTGGCCCTCAGCTGGACGTCCCCAGAGCCGTGACCGTGGAGAGGCATCCCGATCTCTCCTCCGATCACAACCCCATTCTCGTTTAAGCGTGGCGGTAGCTGTCATGACCCTCGCAGACCGAGTTGAAAAGGTCACACGAAACTGGGAACTCTTCTCCAGAAGTCCATTGAGAGCTTAAACTTCGACCAGGACATCCAAGACGCGGCGCCCTGGACCCGGCCCGCGCGCTCGTATTCTGACGCGATGTCCAAGGCGCTCGACGATTCTTCTACAACCAAAACTCTGAAAGGCGCCAGCGAGTCTGGCCCGCGGGGTTGAGGATCACTCATCTATAAAGCGCGCCTGGCGGCACGCGCCCCCCCCCCCCCTGAAAACTGTGCGAAGACCACACCCTTCACCGACGACAACCGCAACAGGCAAACTTCTTGCCAGACAGGTTCGGGGAAGCCCTTAGGCACAACAACCAGGAGGTCTGAGCAACGACCGAGTAGAGAACCTCTCCGCATATAGAACGGATCGCTTCTGGAGGACTCCAAAGCCCTCCGTATATACCCAAAATAGACGATCGGACCAACCGGCTCCTCTTCAAGCGCACACACACGGATTTCTAGCTTTCCCGAGGACAAAGCCGGCGAGAGTATGCAGATACGCGGACCACCTGAGCGAGTGTCCGCGGTAGTCACGATCCCCCGGACGACGAAGACGAGGCGGACTTCAGTGGCGATATGGAGGGATAGGCTGAGGGCTGCCTGTCTGACATGCCCAGGTTGCCCGATCGTCAGACCCAACTCCGACGGAACTCCGAGCCATTCATGTCAAGAGCGCGGAACAACAGGAATTCCCCAGCGGTTGATATGTATCGGCACACACACACATCTGGCCCTGAGAAAGGATTTACCACCAGAAGACACGGGACCCTATGCGTAAATCATCAAACGACACAAGCTCTCCGTCACACACAGCAGACTTTCACCACCTACATGCACCGGAAGCACGCCGAAGTCGTTCTCCATCCCAAAACCTGGGAAGGGACCTACCTTCTTGCCCCGAACTTCAGACCGATCAAGCCTTACTCCAGCACAACACTATCGGAGATAGCCGAAGCACGGTCAAGACCTCGCCCGGTAACGGATCTCACAGACGACTAGCTATCATCCAGGACGAACAGTTGGTTCCGCGGCTGGGCTGTTTCCCCTGGAACTCCAACTACTTCGGCATAGGAGTCGTTAGGGACGGTCTCGTGAGAGCCGACAAACCGTCGGAGCGGTCTTCTTGATTTCGCATAAGTGCCTTTGACTCCGTCTGGCACCAAGGGGCCGACTACAAAATCATCATTTCAGGGCTAAAACCCCAACATGGTAAGACTCGTTAGTCATATTTGGGAGGGCAGATCTTTTCTGCGCCAAATGCAATCCCGCGAAGGCGAGCAACCCGTCGGCCACCTGTCAGGTAGATCCCAACAGGGAAATCTATCCTGGGGCCGCCACTGAATGCACGAGTCCTCCACTGTTTCATGGGGATCTTCCCCGGACGGCCGGCACAAGCACGCTATCTACGCGGATGACACGGTCCTCACGTTGTAGAAGCCGCTAGCGATGAGAATTCGACAACATCACCGCGACTTCAAGGCCGGATGACTGAGACGATTTTCTGCAGCGACTGGGCGGAACCCGTGTGGAGACTCGGTCGTGAAACGAATTCTAAGTGCGTCGCGGTAGATTCACGAGGGGAGGACGCCGGGTGACCCCTGGATAAATCCAGGTAGGACCAAGTGCATGCTGCTGGAGCCGGTGACGTAAGTACTCGGTTATTCGCCTTGACAAGAGGCTAACCTTCGCATCGCACAAGATGGACATCCGCTCCCATTCGCAACAGCCCGCAAACATGTGCTCCTCTCTAGGTCGAAGGTAGTCCCCTTCACCTGGGCAGCAACAATTGCTTCTATACAAGTCGACTCTTCGGCCTGCTGTGACAGAGTACGGGCGAACGTTGGCCTGGTCATCGGCACGGCGTACCCCAAGCATCTCCCGGAGCCTGGAAGCCTCCAAAGCAGGACTCTCCGCATCATCGGACGACCCTGGTTCGTTAAGGAATGAGCAAGAGTCGGCGAGATCCTGGGCATCCCACTCGACTACGAGAACACCTCGAGAAGAACACTCAGCTCGGCGTGGGACAAGGAGCCCGCGAACAGCGAGAACACCTAGTACAGAATGGTCGTCGTCCCCCAGGACCCGCGTCCCGCCTCCACTAGCGGAAGACTCCGTCGCCCAAGAGACTGACCTCAGCTCCGGTATGCGCATCACAGCCCACATGTCCCCAGAACGTACATCACAGTGAACTCTTCAATAAGGACACAAACATATTTATTACGAGCAAATAAAGAGAGTGACCCCAACTGCCTCACCACAAAACTCGCTCAAACATTCAAACCCAAGCACTGCGACGAACTGGAGCCAGCCTTTATCATATGATGAAAAAAGGGTTAAGGACAATTCAGTCGCGAACCCTAGAAAATAAAAATTACCTCAAAATATTCCCAGAAAGAGCAGTTCCCAGATGAGTCGGACAGGCCCCAATAATTACGATCCGCTGTTTCCGTGCTGGCACGTCGTTTTTTAGATTTTCATCCCGGCATCTACAGTTCTTACGTGTTATCCGCGAGTAGCCATGCCGCCTAAAGCGAGCCGAGGAAAGACGCCAAGAAAGCCGGGAAGCGACCCGAAGAATCACGCCACGAAGGCGACCAGAGGAAGAAACGTCGCCGAAGGACCCAGCTACGCCATCGCACAGTCTATAAGGTCCTGAAGCAGTGTTCATGTCCGGACCACCGGCATATGCCCAGCCAAAGCACGTAAGAACGCATCATGATAGCTTCGTTTTAACGACATCTTCGAGAGGATCGCGCGAAGCGTTCCTCGCCTCGCCTCATTACAAACAACGAGGCACGCGACGATATCACGGACGTACGCGAGATACAAACCGACCGTTCGTCTATTGACTTATCCCGGAGAACCTTTGCGAAGTCACACGCGATAGCGAGCGACACAAAGCCGTGACCAAGTATACCACAGCTTCGAGAAATAGACACGGCGACCACCTTCTCGTGAGAGCCCCCCCCCCCCGTTCGCGATTGCAAAGGTCACGCTCTCCTTTTCGTTACGGTTCTTTTCAGAACCACAAAATATTTCAATAAAAGGTTAAGGCTCGCCATAGCGACTCTCTACCGGCGATAATTCTGCCAAACAGATACTGATAACTAACTAACTTTTCGTTTGGAATTCGTTCCGAGTTCGTCCACGAAAGCGTTACTAGAGCGCTTTCTGACGCAAACGATCGATCGGACCGGCCGAAGAGCACCTCCTATCATATTCTCTCTAGGGGAAGAATTCGGATTAACCTATTTGAATAGGGTCGACGGGTCGGTGCTGCGGCGCTGACGTTATCCTATCCTATGCTTAGGTGCTTTACAGGTATCCTAACGACGTAGTCTAGAGGCTACAAACGTGAATCCGACTTAAAAGGGTTACAACATGATGAGACTAGCCCGTAACGACGCCAACTTACAACTAGCTTAAAGACTAACTAACTTCCAATAACGTATAATAGTAATATCTTTAAAGTAACCTAACTTATCATATCTACAGGCCTAGCTTACTATCACCTAACTAACCGATTAATAGATACATAGACAAGAAACGAACACGCTAAAAAAACAAAAAAAAAAAACCCCCCCCCCCCCCCAAACAAAAACAAACCCTTCCCTCCCCCCGAGATTTGGGGGGGGGGGGGGGGGGGAAGAAGAAGAAAAAAAAAAAAAAAAAAAAAAAAAAAGAGAGAAAGAAGAAGGAAAAAAGGAGGCAACAGCACGCGGTGTTCCCAAGCGGTCACCCATCCAAGTACTAACCGCGCCCGACCGTGCTTGGCTTCAGTGATCGGACGAGAACTGGCATACTCACGGTGGTATGGCCGTTTTTGCATACGAATTTTCGCAAATAACGTCGTACATCACGTTCCACATTTTGTGTTGTACGTCGACGGACTCCGCCACTATCGTATATATCGTAATGCCTGAATTAGCGATACAACTAGAATGTAATAGGGGACTAATAATAAGCGCAACTAATAAAAAACTTACAACTTACAACTAACAACTATCGGGCGAACTAATAAATCGTAATAATCATAACCAAATACTAATAATACGCCTACTAACTAACTAACTTAAAACTAATAATACAGCTTAACACGAAACAAACAAACATAAAACCGATAATAAACTTTAAAAACTAATCGATCGCCAACGCAAAAGGACACGGGAAAATTATCGGAAGGTTAGGGTCGGACGGAATGCTCTTGAACCCCTTGAATAATTTTAGGATGAGCTGGCTGTCTAGTTCGCGCAGCAGCTTGGGATTTAAAGTAGAAGAGGAGTTTTGGGCTCATCTTTCGTTACCTTCTAGGGCTCGGATGGGTCATCATGATTTGGGTAACAAAAGGGTTATGCCTTGGGGAGTCAAGGGTGGTCGCTGGGCCGGGGCGTTGCGCGGCTGGATTGAATGAAGAAATCCGCTGGGCGACGAAATCTTCACTAGAGGCAGGTGAGGGGACGACGACCATCTGCAACGCAGGTGTTCTCGCTGTCGCGGGGGGCCCTTGCCCAAGCCGAGCGAGGATCTTCTCGAGATACTCTCGAATCGACGGAATGCCCCCCAGATCTCGACGAATCTGTAATTCCTTACGAACAAGGGTGCGCAACGATGATGCGAGGAGTCCTGTTCTGAAGAGCTTCCAGGGCTCTGAGGAGCGTCGGAGCGTGCGGACAGGCCATAGCGCCGTTTAGCTCAGCAGCGGTTCCGCGCAATAGGAACGGGACGACTGCCGGGTCTTATGTTAAAAAAAAAAAAAAAAAAGGAAGAAGGTTCGGGGGGGAAGAGAGGGAGAGAGAAATAGGTTAAAAATGAGCCAACGGCACGCGGTGTTCCCAAGCGGTCACCCATCTAAGTACTAACCGCGCCCGACCGAGTTTGGCTTCGGTGATCGGACGAGAAAATTGAAATTGAAATTAAAAATTCTTTTATTGTTTATCATTAATTTGTACAAAAATCTACAGATTTTGCTTATATATTTTTACTTAAACCTAACTTTCCTATATATATATTTTATATTTACAATTAGAGTATGTATGTATGTGCCACACAATGTAGTTCATTTCCGGATGGTAAACGGGCACAAGTTAATGGACGGAAATTCGTGCGGTGTGGTGTTCGTTGCCGGTGTTCTGTTCTATTTAGCGTCTCGTACGGAGGGTAAAAAGCCCGAAAAACCTCCTCGGCTGCGATTGTTTTTTCACGTGCAGGTGTAAAGGGCCTGCGCGTGTTAGTCCGGCAGGTGCCGAAATACCGATCGGCCGTTTGTACGGCAGCTTTTGCTAGGCGGCTGCCGTACTTCCGTGATCGCGCGGATCAGCTGTGTGGGTGCGCGGCACTACCCGCGTATAGAAACGCGCCGCCGATGTTGTCGAAGCGCTCGTTCCACCATCTGCGTTCCGCGGTCGCGGATGCAGAGCGCGGAGGGCGTCCGCCATATCGGCCCCCCAAGGATGAGGACGAGGCATTTTTTGCGCTACCTGCAGCTTTCGAATACAAGTGCCTCGACGGTTGCCAAGACGGCGCACCGAAAGTAATATCGCTCGAAGCCACGATTGAATAGCACGGGATCCTATTCTCCCTCGAAAAGTTATTATTTAAGAAAAGATATCTATAGGTATGCACGACCGCAACATCGTTTCCGATATTCGCCTCGATCGCGTGGCGGAAAGTAAGATGTTTGTCTAGCTGTATGCCGAGATACCTGATTGTAGGCGCGCTAGGAAACGTTGTCTTCTAAGAATTTAGGGAATCGCGGGATGTGGACCGGGTTGGTTCGTCGGGTGAATATTGCTATTTGGGATTTTAGGGGATTTGCGGTTAATTTCCACTTTTTCAGGTATTTTTCGTAGTGCGGGAGCTGGTTTTGGATTTTCGCGACGGAAGTTATCTGTGAAAAGGAATGGCTGTATATGATGGTATCGTCGGCATACAGCGCTAGTTTATTATGCGGAAAACGGGGCCCGTCCGCCTGCTACAGGTTGGAATAGGATAGCGGTCCCAGTACGGATCCTTGGGGTACTCCGGCCGCACGCGAACCGGCTCGGAGTCGGTCGCCACCTTCACGCGGAAGGTGCGGTCCGCGAGGACGATTGCACGTTCGAAACGACCGATGGCGGGAATTCCATAACGAGGGCGAGTTTATGGAGTAATCCCGCCGTTCCAGACGGGTTTCGAACGCCTTCTCCAGGTCTACCAGCATTACGCCCGTTGTGCTGGCGCCGTATAAAACCGTTAAATCGCGTCCGCGACGACTCGCGACACGGTGTCGGTGCCGGGTCCAGGGCGAAAACGAACTGTTTCTGGGGCAGTAGCTCTTCAGGTCCGATTGTGTTCGTTATCTTGAGAGGAGCACTCTCTCTGCGATCGTGGACATGGTGGGGAGGAGGGATATCGGTCGATAACCGGAGGGTTTTGTTCGCGTTTTTGCCGGGTTATTTTGGGGATTGTTGTCTTTTTTATAGGGATGACTACCGCCCTGTTTCCGGAGGTAGGGAAGGCTGTAGCTTGAATATGAGGTTTATGATGGTGGTGAGGCGGGACGATTAGCTTCGGTGGGAGGTTGTTTAGAGTATGTTCTGTATGTTGTCAGGACGGGAGCTTGTCGTTGCCGGGGGGGGGGGGGGGTATACTTAGGAGGTGTTTGATGTGACGGGGGGTCGTGATTAGCTTCTCGGAATGGCGAGGATGTATGGGTGTTGCATGAGGAAACTGGAGATGGTTTTTTCCACATGTCCTACGTCTCGCGTCGGTGTCGGGTGTGGCGTGGGATTGTTGGACGTTCGGCGATCAGCCGCGAGATTTCGTTCTCCCCCCCGCCTACGCCGGCGTGGGTCCGTCCGGACGTTCCAGCGTGTTTATATTGATGTTTTTATTTATTCCTCAAGTGTTTGTTGAGTCGCCAGTCGATCCATCCCTCGGTTTACGGTCTTCAGCCGGTTGCCGTAGATCGCATTTCTGTGTCGAACGATGGTGCTTTGATCGTTCCGTTGATTTCTTTCAACCTCTGCAGTGCGCCCGGTCCTCGTCGATGGTAGGTCCTCCGGGTCTGTTTCGCTCGGCGAGCAGGGCAAGAATATGGTGTGCGGTAGCTCGTCGTAGCGAAAAAGGGGTCGATCGTTCTCTGAGGGATGGATCGTTTGGCGGCCGCGAATGTCTGTTGCCATTTTCGTGACCGGCGGTCTCCAGGCGCTCGACGGAGTCGATGACGTGTCTATGTTGTTCCGCTTGAGCGCTTGCCTGTATAGCTTCCCAGTTCGCCCTGGAAAGTAGTCGTAGGTCTACGCGGCGCGAGCCGGAGTCCGCGACTTCCCGAGTCGGAAAAACGACGGCGACGTGATCCGAGGGCATGCCTTTCCGCGGCGACCGCCCCCGATTGTTCGCGATGTTCGCGGCTTCGAGGACGGAGTCGACGGTTGGTGGGAGTAGTACCGTTGCTAGGGATGTGCGTGGGTTCGTCGGTGTGAGCACCATTAGCGAGTATTCATTGATTAAACGCGTAAGTGTCGTGCCGTTCGGGTTGTTGGGTGGACAGCCCCAAGAGTATTGAGTGGCATTTAGGTCACCGCAACGATGATTTTCTACTGATGGAAAATAGTGCCTTGAAGTTGCGCGGCGCGCAACTTCTTTGCCGGGGTGTTAAGTAGGTCATCAGGACGGTGTTATCCGACAATCTTACCGCGCTTATCTCCAGCCCGTCTAATCCGGGCGGTTTGGATCCGCTGGTACGGCAAGTCATCCCGTAACAACCCGATCCGCGACCCCGCCGTTGCCGTTATTCCGCGCTTTTCCTCGACCGATACCCCCTGATTGTTAAGGGTGTAGCTCGCGGGCAGCCGAGTTTCGTTGAGGAGAAGACGTGTATTGATTTTCCTCAAGAAACGGTCATTTCGGAATTTTTCCCGAGACCCCGTTTAGGGAGTTCCACAGCGCTACCTTAAGGGTCATTGCTATCATTAAAAATCGCTGATTAGCGGGCTTTTCTCCAGCAGGGTTCTTGCACTTCTTAAGATTGGAGGCAGCTCGTCTAGTTGCTCGCGAGCACTGGGTCGACTACGCGGTTGATAGCCCTAAAGGTAGCCGAGATTGCGCTTCGCGTACCTCAGGTTGTCGCGCGTAGACTCACTATCGATCGCGCGGTTCGGCGGCGGTCCCGCTAGAGCTCTCGGATCGGGGGGCGTCGTCGTCCGAGGATAGTCCGACTCTCGGTGCGCGCACAAATACGCGTGCGAGCCACGCGCGAGCGGCTCGTCACACCGCGGGAGTTCTGGTGGCGAGTCCGTTGCGCTTGATCGCTCCCGGTTTGGCTACCGGCGGGCTTTGACGGGAGCCAATTGAGGGGCCTGGTTTCGCTAGCGGCTCTGGCCGTGGCCCGCGGGCTTGCGGCTCCTCCCTTCTCGCGAGTCTCGGGGACGGCGGCAGCGGCGGGAAGTCGCGGCGGGCTGCCACGAAGTTGACCTTGGGTGTGGGGCGGGAAATGTACCTCGCTGTTTTGTCTGGGTGCGGCCGTCGGGTTGCCGCTCCTCCTTTGCTTGGCCTTCTAGCGCCTCGAGATAGTGCTCGCATGTACGCTTGAGGCAAGGTTTGGCACAGCGCAGTTGCAGCAGACCGCCGGTTCGGTCCGCGGTTTTTCGCATCGTACGACCTGTGGGCCGCGGCGCATTTTAACGCAGCGCACAAGTTCAGAAAAAATTATTGGATGGCGTGACCCCACGCCGGCATTTTCTTACACTGCGTGCGTTCACGCTTATAAGATGGTCTCTATAGTATACGCGGGTGCCGCTGCAGGTATTTCCTTTTCCGGCGAGGTCTTTTAGCGCTGTTCCCTTGGGGACCGTGACCATAAAGAGTCGGGGTCCGGGTGTTCTTGAACTTTCTTAGCTTACGGCCGGGATTCTAGCTTAGAAGCTCGTTTTTGAGGTCCGCAGGCCTCCACTTCGCTGTGGAGACCCTTTAGGAGATATGCGTGCGACCTGTCGCCTCGCGGCGTAAAAGTATAAAACGGCCCAGCTCGCCGCGCGTTACCTCCACAAAAACGCGTCTAATCCCGCGAACTTCGGGTAGTACACCAATGTCTATCGCCCGCGAACTGTTGATAATAATCGGGCGACACAGCGTCTAGTTTCTGCCGGAACTCGCGGTAATGTTTATCTACGCGGGTGGGGAAACACAACGGGGGCGGTTTTTGCCGTCTCGTAGCTGCGGAGCTCTGCGAGCCCGCGGTTTGACTTTCGAGGGGCGGGGCGGGTGCGGTCGAGGGGCCGGCCACCGCGTTATCCGGGGCCTCCGGCATCTCTTCGTCCTTCTCGGCGAGAACGCCGTATCTATTATTTATCGCCACATTAAAAAAAGTTTTTGAGGCCAGCTCGGGTGCCCCCGGCTGGAGCCCGGCGTCGGGTGTGCTCGCCGTCCAGGCCTCGGGGGATGCGCCTTCTCGGGCGGGCTCGTACCGCCCCTTCGCGTCTTCATACCTGTATATTTTGCCGATCTTTTTGGCCCAAACGGAAGGTTGCAGGCCTATTCGGCTCTTCGTGGGGGACATGCCTTTGGGGGTGCCGCGGTAAGGGTTTTAAAACGCCCCCATAAGCGCGCACCTCCTCCAAAGCACCAGGGTTATAAAAAAAGAAACGGGGTAAAAACGTTTTTTTTTTTTTTTTTAAACGAGGTTCGAGTTATTCGGGGGAAAAATTGTAAATTGTCTTTGGGCCCGATCCCTATTGGGGTTTTTTGGGACCACCCACGCTAACAAAGACGGTGGCGACGGGAATTCCGGGGGCGCCACACGCGGGGATCGCCCCGTTGCGCAACGGTCGGGCTGGCGCCACGAAACCTTTAGGGGCTGGCCTGCCCACCGGTCTGGCCCCCACGGCGACGGGCCAGATGGGGACCACACACGCGATCCGGAAGGGTGGGTTTCTCCGAAAACAAAATTTTAAATTGAATTAAAAATTCTATGCCGACCGTCGCCCTGTACGCACTGTCCAGTCGAGCGTTTTTTTCACAAACTATATATTTCAGCCTCGGTGCGTGTCCCCAGCCAGGGTCTCCAGAGTGCGCGTATTGTTTTTAGTGTTTTCGGACCCAGAAAATTCGGCGGTAAAACCCCGTTGTCCTGTTCGGGTTTTAAAACGGAGCTGGTCTGAGGTAAAAAAATCAAGGAAATCCCATATTTGGGTTTTCTTTTTTTTAAGATTGTGTCCGTACTTTCGGCACATTTTAATTTTTTTTTTACTTATGTTTTTTTTTTACATTGGGACGCTAAAGGGGCCGGGAGAACTGTTTTTCCGGCCTATGCGAGGGCAAAAAAGCCATCTGCTGCCGCCTTTTTCCCCTGAAGATTTCCCCCCAAATAGAGGACGACTCCATGTCTTCGGACACGGTTTCCCACTGGAGCCGTGCCCTCTGGGGCCCTCAAAAAGCCCCAAAGTGGTAGCATCCTCTCCTTCGCACCTTCGGCGGGAGCCCCTTTTTTACCCCCCGGCAGTCAGCGGAGCTCGCCAAGGAGAAAAACCCCAAAAAACCCCCCTGCCAAACCGGCCTCTCCTCCACTTCGGAGAGTAGAAAGGGGGACGGGGATTTCTTTTCCGCATCACAAAAAAACCCAAGCTTCCTCAAAAGCCCCTCGGGGAAACCCAAGAGAAAGGGGCCCGGGGAAGGCCGCCCCACCTTCCCTCCCTCAAAACGGCCCCGCACCCAAAACTTTCGGCAGCTGCAACCCACTCTGCCCCACCCCCCCCCGGGCCCCCCCCAACACCCCCAGAAAGGGAGCGGCCCCAAAAAGACGTCCCCCACCCCCACTGGCGGTGCCCAAACGGCCCCCCGCAAAGGGAAAAAATCCCTTCCCTTCGTCTCAGGGACAAAAAAAAGGGGCCCTCACTTCAGGGCCCCCTAACCCGGGAAAGAAGACCCACTTTCCCAAGGGCCCCAAAAGTCGCCGAGGGCACCCGGGTTTTTCCCAGCCCCCAAATCCCTTTCAGAGCGGCTCCCCGCCCCCTAGACTCCAGGTCCTCCCCCCACACCTACCAACCCCCTGGGAGAAGGTACTCAGGGTCGTGCTCAGGGATTTTCCCTCTGGATCTCGTGAACGAGATCCACGACAAATCTCCTGGGCCTCGGCTTCCCCCAGGGGGGCGAGGTAGTTAAAGCGAAAAGAAGGGCCCAAAAACTCCCCTATGCCCCTCGTCGTCGCCAACTCCCGCGCGACGAGACCGATTACAATATCAATCCGTTCTCCGGCTCGACTTTTTCAGTGGAAACGCTGAAGTCTCAGCCCAACATCGGCCAGTGCTTCCGCTCCCAGCTTTTTTGGGATCCCCAATCGCGCTGCACCGCGCATTCGCGGTCCGATCCCCGGCGGAGAACACAGGCCGCCGACTGCGCCTGGATCGCGCGAGTCCCCCATGGCAAAACTGTGGACGGGCCCCCACCCCGTTTCCTCCGCGGTTGCGAAAAAGGGGCCCCGAAGCGGCGCCAGCCATCAGGTGGGGTCCGAATGCACCCAAACCCCACAAAGTCCGCTTCACCGGGGGCCCGCCCAAAAAGCAGCCGCACAATCCCCGTAGTCCCAAGGGAGGGGTCCCCGAGTGTTTCCGGGGTTCCCAAAAAAGTTGGTCCACCCCCCAAAAGAAACCCCCCCAAAACCCGCACCCCCTCAATAGAAAAAAAGGACCTTTCTGGGGGGCATACCACTCTGCAGAATTTTTTGGGCTTTAAGCTGTTTCAACAGCTGCAGGGATTTACCCCGCGAGGTGCCACCCCCCTTTTAAATGTCCCCCACCTGCATCGACATCCGTCCCAACGAGGGCCCGGGGTAGTGCCTGGAACGTTGGGGTGCCCCGGGGAGAAATCCCGAGCTTTGATTCCTCTCCGTTCCAAACGAATCGTCTCCGGCGAGACCGGGCTCCGTCCGGGAGAAGTAAAGGGTCGTAAATTACACCACTTACCGTCGAGATCGCTTGAGGGGCCCGCGGGGGAGGCACAGCCCATCACCGAAACTAAATCCGCCACTCCGAGGTCGAATGCCCCCGCTCGGTTTTCGAAGCGACGGCCGTCAGAATCTGGCCGATTTGGTCCTCTCGGATCTACTCATCTACGCGTCCTGCACAGACTTTTGCGCGACGATTACGCCCATCTTCGCCCCCCCCTCCCCGGGGCTGGTTGGGGGGTCTGAACGAAAAACACCCCTTTTGGGGAGCAGGGGACGAAGCCCCTGGCACAGGCTGTTCGTTCACCAAAAAGAAGGTTTTTACAGTTCTTCCCCAGATTCCCCCAAAAGTTCTATCGAAAAGACGTTCCCCCCACTTTTCGACGTCGTCTGACGAAAAGTCCCCTGTGGAGTATCCTGGAGAGATCCCCCAAACCTCTTCGGACCACAACCCCTCCTGGTGTGCTGGGGGTGAATTCTAAAGCTGGAGCGCCCCTTCGTGGGGAACGAATTGGGACCTCTTTTTCCAACTCCCCTATCGCCTCTTGTAATTTGGTTTGCGATGTTCAAACGCGGGGGCCCCGACGGGCCGCGCAATCCCACAACTCGATCTCCCCGGTCTTAGGATCTCTTCGAACCCCCCCCGAGGCGTTCCGCCCCCGAACGCCTGGAGAACTTGGGGGCGCTATAAAGGGGCCGCAGAAAGCCCGCAAAGGGGGCCGTCCCCCAGATGCCCCCAGGACAACGCAGGGCGAATTTTCTCGCCCCCACAGGTTCGGGGTTTCACTAAAGGGCATAACGGCGAGGTCTGGCGAGCAAACTGCATCGCTCACCACCGAGGGCGGGCCCTTTTGGGAAAATCTCCCAAAACGCTCAGAAAACCAGGCAAACCCCTGCCGGGCCCCTTCACGGCGCCCCCGGGTTTGGCTTTTTCCCAGAGGAGAAGGCCGAAAATTTACTCGGAAAACCTCGGGGGCGTATTCCAAAGGGCTCCCCCGGGCGACGAGGAGGATCAGGACTTCGGTACGAAGTGGACGATTGGCAAACGGGGTGTCCGACTCCCCGGGAAACCCCCTCGACCCACTACCCCCGACAGCAGCGCGATCATCCGCGCAAGATCCAACGAGTCCCCAGGTGCCGATTGTATCACCATCTGGCCCCAAAGATTGCCTCCCGAGGCGACGGAGAAGCTCTGCGATATCATAACCATTCTCCCACTCCAACACTTCCCCCTTTGTTGGAAGCACGCCGAAGTCGTCACCATCCCAAACCGGGGAAAGGGCCCCCCTGTTCCCCCCAGAAAATACCGCCCGATCAGCCTTTTTTCGAACTCGCCAAAGTAGCCGAAGCCGTATCCCTGGGCCCGGGTAAGGGACCTATCGACGATTTAGGTTCCACCAGGACGAACAGTTGGTTTCCCAGCTGGGGCTGTCCACGGAACTGCACTACTTCGCTTTTCGGAGACATACGCGACGGGTCGACAGGCGAGATCCCCGGGGGCTGCTCTTCGACATCGCGCGTGCCTTTGACCAGTCGCACAAAGGGCTGATCCATAAAGTTATCTTCCCGGGCTCAAACCCCCCCATGGTTAGGCTAATCAGGGCGTACTTGCAAAACCCCCACCTTTGCACCAAGTGCCAATCCGCGAATTTGAGCATCCGAAGCATCAGACCCCGGGGTCCCGCAGGGGTTCCTCCCGGGCCGAACTCTTTCCCATGTTCAGTCGGATCTCCGAGGGAGCCCCCTACGAGCTGGCAATTTATGCGGAGACATGTCATCACACTCTTGCCGGAACGAGGTCTTCGTCGTTAGGGGCTACAACTGGCTACCCACGGCCCCTGCGCTGGCAGCCCGATGGAGATCCGCGTAAACGAACTAAATGCGTCGCGTTAGTTCACCCGGGCTTGGCAACCGCAGAGTTCGTCCGCGTGGGGGACGTCATTGCAATGGAGCCCTGCTTAAGTACCTCGGAGTTCCTTCGACAGAAACTCACCTGGAAGAAGCAGATGCAGGGGGGGCAAGTCCAAGTTCTTCGCTGCCCGCAACTCGTTGCTCCCCCCCCTTAGGCGGGATCCCCTTTCACCTAAAAAACAAATTGTTTTTCTAACCTGACCTGAACCGCTGTTGACCCACGGCCTATGGCCCGGTCCTCGGCGGCCCATCCCCCATAATACCTTAGAGCGTCTCCTAAGACTCTAAGGGTAAATTTTCCGGGGCCCCTTGTTTGTAAGGAACTTCAGATCATCGCGATTGGGAGTCCCGAAATCCCGAATATTCGAAAATCCTCACCCCCGCGTGGAAAGGGCCCCGCGGCGACAACAGGGGCGTGCAAGAGGTTCGTTCTCAGGACGGCCCCCTCCCAGGATCCACTTAGCGAAGCGGACTTTTCAAACCCTTTGTGAGAGTCCCCCCCCCCCAAAAGGGAAAGACAATCACCCCCCCAAAAAGGTCATTTTCTCAAGCTAAACCGCTTTTAGCCCTCACGACGAAAAAATTTTCCCAAGCACAAAAAAAACCCCCCGACGGCGTGACGTGCCGTTCCGATAGCGGGCAAAAAGGGGTTTAAGGTTTCTTTACAAAAACGACCTAGGAAAAGTAGGATCCCCGTCGTTTTTTCCGTTTTCGCAGACTTGCACTCTAAACACTAACTTTGTTGCTTTCGGGGTTTTTTTTTTCCCCGGGCGTTAAAAAAGATACTGTCTCTTTTTAAAGATCGGACGAGAACTGATCGGACGAGAAACCCGGCATATTCCGGGGGTATGGCGTTGCCGTAAGTAGATATCTAAAGCGCCCCGTTGTCTTATGCTAGTAGTAAGAAGGGGCTTGTCCTTTATAGGACACGTTCTTCTATCCGACAGGGCCCGGTCCCACGTTTTGGGCCCCATCGGGGGCATCCCCCGGAACTTGCGTCTTCTCTTATTTGGGCGACAGATGCGTTCCGGGGAAAGCACGTCGGGAATTTTGCGGGATACGAAAGAACCGTCGACATCGTC